>JADNYV010000059.1:0-188948 GCA_015501055.1 Mucidula mucida | reverse complement strand
GTGAGATTGATTTCATCGACATGTTCGCTTGAAGTGAGAGCTCGGATGGAACCATGAGCAACAATTTTAGAGTTCGTATCATTGAGTATGACGACTGATGAGCCGGCAGGCGTGGTGGGGACAGAGGAACGGGCACAGGAGTTTGTTAATCTTGTTGAATAGCTGTAAGGCAACCTGCGCGTCGCAAGCAGCATATTGAATTTGAGCAGTGGTAAGATCCCGGTCGGTCCAGTTGCTGCTGATCCTTTCTGCTCGATTCTTGGGTAAACATTGGTGTAAGAGCTGAGCGGTGAGGTCGGCCAGTGAGATTCGTGCATTTGTGATAAGGAAGCGTGCTTTGGCGAATGAGCGAGTCAATGCCGCCCGTGAAGGAGTTACGCGGCTGATTAGCCGCGTCTCGAGCTGCTTTAGATCTCTGTTTACAAGTGACCTGCCTTGAGTATTTGGTCATTCCGGAGGAAGCTCAGAAGCTGCTGGGCAAGCGTCCAGCAGCAAGCATTTCACCGATCTGAGAAGAGCAGAATCAGTTTGACAGAACGTGACTTGAGCAAGAGAAGTAACCTACAAGAAGAATGTATATATGGTTATCATATGCAATCTGTACCACCGCTGTTGAGCCACGGCCAGTAACTCGACCGCCGGGGCCGGTCTCAACATTCCACTCAGAGTCGAATCCAACAACAATATAACCACCATCATCTGGTACATCGTCCATAATCGCATGTATTGTGTTATCAATGGCAGGAACGGAATCAAGCACAGAAGTTGTCACTTCCGCATCAATGGAAAAGACAGGAAGATCAGAATGTTTCTCGACGGCGGTGACACTTTCAAGTAATGACTTGAAGATGCCCTCAAGCATAGCCTTGTCGCTGATGTTATCGGTATAGAACACCTCGGGCTGCTCATGTCCATACAACTCCAACGACTCGGCCATCTTCTTCAGCGCGTCAGTGAACTGCGAATGCAATTTAGTCGCAACAAACACGCAGACGCGTATCTCTCCTTTCTCGTTCGTAACTGTAAGCAACGCCGTGAAGATCGCTACACCATCCACTTTGAAAACGTGCTTCGCGAGCTATTAGGATTCGACTTTAGTTCAATTTTGATGTAGAGATGATATAACGCGTACCTTGTGACTGTGGTCTATCGCACATACACGTCCCGAGAGCATCGCAGTGTATTGATTGAGGATGTGTTCGAAATGTTCGATGAGGGCATCGTACACATCACGCAACCACTGGCCGCTAGGTACAAAGCCATGAAATCCATTATCCGAGCAATCCTCAAACACAGGGAACGGTAGATACGTCTTACCCGGGAGATTCATGGAAAAAATCTTTGAATGAAGGTACTGTAAGCGGAGCTCATTGTAACGCTTCAGGTGCTGCATCCGGAACATGTCTGCAACCTGATGCGCACCCATCCCGCTCTGAATACATGATCGCAAGACACCAAGTGCGTGTAACGAGAGGCTGCTTCGCCAGGTAAGATGTGCCGGGAATTGAGCAGCGAGCGAACGTGGTAGTTGTCCAATAATTCGAGAGTCCCAGCTACGAAACCGTTTCTGACACGTTCCCCTGCATTCATAGCTATATCCGATGATCCAAAACGTGTGATCCGTCTCGACGACACGTCGAGGACGGCGCACAACGCCGCCTCGGTTTAGCTTAACGTGGCAAAGAGGACATGCAATTCCCGTTGGTAGTAAGTTGTCGGGGTCCCACAAGAAGAATTTGGGCAAGAAGAGATCACCTGGTCGCAGGTTTGGTTTATCGAGACGAAAGAATGGGGACTTTTGTGGCACCCAGAAGGTTTCGGCGGTATACACATTTGAGCGCCCTGAGAGTCCTTTACGTGTCTTCTCAATTGAAGAAATGGCATTATCGAGGGCGGTTTGAAACCAACGCGGATATGGGCAACGCTTGCGCCTCTTATTTGTTGATTCTTCTCCTTCCTCCTCCTCCTCATCACTCTCATCATCTTCCCCAATACCCTCGGCGGCAAGCGAGTCGATGGAAGGTGCATCGCGAGAAGTATCGCCAATGAACTGCAGAGAATCACCCTCCAAGGGTTCCGATATTGGCATTGGATGCTTGGATAGTGTCCTGCTCGGCCCAGTCCCAGCACTTCGCCGCACGTTTGCAAGCACCGACCGCAATGTCGTTGCCGCCGTTTGGTCAATGTCACGAGCCGGCATTGGTGCGCGCGCCGGGGAGGACGACGCGCATTCAGTCGATAGCGAAGGGGCAGCTAACGACGCGGATACCGGAGAGCCAGGACAACGTGGAGGAATTGCTGATATTGGTGGAGGAGGAGACCTCGAAAGGGAAGAGGAAGAGGAAGAGTTTGAAGGGAAATCTTGCTGATCTAGGGCTGCATTAGCGTGTCGTCGGTCCCATTAGTGGTCCTCAATTAAGAATTTATTTCGCCAGTTTATTTTTGATAACCCTGCGCGTATTCGCAGGGTATTCGCAGGGACCCGTCCTCGACGTCACTGACTTTGAACTCGTCCTCCCGCCGTTGTCGTGAAAGCGGGGTGATCAACTGCCTGCATTCAATGTCCGGGAGCCCCGGTTGAACGGGCGGGAAAGCTGCTCTCAACGCTGAGCTCTGCACACTTGAGAGCCTGCTGTTGACGCGAGACCCTGGTTAAGCCCTGGTGCCGACAGGGTTTGGAAAGGGTTATCAAAAATAAACTGGCGAAATAAATTCTTAATTGAGGACCACTATTGTGCGCTTCCGGGGCCAATACCAGGCACATGCTGTACCAAATGTGTAAACAAGCTTGTACACGGTATCAATAAACAGAAGTATGCATATACCAGGCCTGAAATGGCATACGCGGATGGCCCGCGTGCTTCACGCTCCGCCTGCGCCTCTCTCTGTGCACGTTGTCTGTGTCCTGTACCCTTCGGACGTCCAAGTTTCGGTGCATCCGATGATGTGCCTGTCGCTGACGGTGTCGGTGGCTCTCTGGGGCAATTCTTCGACCCCTTCGGACGACCGCGACGAGCCGGTTCTGGTGATACTGCCGTAGAGTGCTCAAGCCCTTGCTCGCCATCTAGAGGCTCCGGCACAGGGGGTTGATAGAACTGGATTTTGAACGACATGCCGGGGACAATCGCAACCGAAAAAGGACAGCAAAATGATTTTAATTAGGTTCAAGCAAAGCGCGTTGAAGAACGTAAAATAACGACGCGTTGTTCTCGCGTTGTTGGTGATGGCCTGGTGATGGCAGTCGTGGTAGTAAGCAGGGATGAAAAGAAGTTAGGGGCCTTCAACCGAAAAGGGTATATTACTAATTAATCGGTAATCGCTAACGGTAATGGCCCCCAATAGCGAGCCCGGGAAATTCGGACTGTACGCTAGGCACTTTAATTCCCACTTATGCACACCAATCTTGGACATTCTGACGTTCTTTCTTTTCTCATGATAGCATTTCCGGAATATACATCATTTCGAATGAAGCTTCGTTCTCAGTTTAGATCGATAGCGGGTGAAAGGTTACAAATATCGGAGCATGGTAAATAATATGTGGCGCGGTATAAAGAACCAATCTACACTCTTCTACAACTTCGGCTTCGACACCTTCAGCTGCGCACCCCGCAGACTCTCGTCTACACAGCATGGTGAGTTTGAGCTGCAAAAGTAGCAATAATGAGCACGCACAATTCGACACGTATAATCTATCGTCGGGAACAGAAACTATGTGCGAGCTGAGGTTGGACGTATCCACCATCTCTGGCACAACGTTCTTTAGTGTCGGCGCACCAAGGAGCCGGAGGTTCATCTCAAACTCGTCCTGTTCCAAGATTGAGTATCCTTTTCGTCGTCCATGTAGAGAAACACTGACATGTAATATCCGCAGCGCCTTATCCACACCCTCCTGCCCATACGCCGAGTACGCGTATATGAACGGCCGTCCGATACCAACAGCCGTCGCGCCCAACGCCACAGCCTTCAGCACATCCGTCGCCCGCCGTACCCCGCCGTCGATGAAGAGCTGGAACTTCTCATTCGGGAACGTCAAGTTGCGCTTCTTCGATAGGTTCTCAACGACTTCGGCGAGGATTTCGATACCGGAGCGGGAAAAGTCGAGCTGTCGGCCACCATGGTTCGAGAGAACCACGCCGGCGAGCCCGTGGTCATACGCTTCCATGGCGTCTTCCCAGCATTGCACTCCTTTCAATATAAGGGGCACTGGTTCCGAAATGAGCAATGAGATGTGAACGGGAAGACGTTACGCACTTGAAGTGATGCTCTTGAACCATTTGAGATCATTCCAATTGAGACCGGGGTCAATGAACGACTTGACGGAACGTCAGCACGGTTTAGCGGACCAATAAATATAGAGTACATACGCTGATGGCTCTGGCCGCGCCTTGGGATCGATCAACACCAGACGCACCCGCTTTGCTAACCTCGGATGGATCCTCCGCCTCGAATTTCATGCGCATATCCTTCTCCCTGCGCCCGAGCTGAGGTGCGTCAACCGTAATGAACAGTCCTTTGATACCCCGCTTCTCAGCATGCTGCAAAATACGCTTCGTGATCTCCCGGTCCTTGTTCACGTACAGCTGGAAGAACTGCACTTGTCCAGGTTGCGCAGCGTCCATGATCTGATCGAATGAACATGAAGCCAGAGTTGGAATCTATAGAGGATAGGTTGCCGAGCAGTAATAGGATAGCGCTTACCATCTGTATGATACCATGTTTAGCAGCGGCACGCGTTAAATTGAGTTCGCCATCAGGATGACCTAGTTTACCCAAAGCGGTGGCGGTCTGGCCTAGTTGTGAGTACATGGTATACCAGGTAGAGCCGAAGACATACAATGTATACGGGCATGCTGGACTTGTGGCCGAGGACAGTGGTGAACCAATCTACATTCGTAACGTCTCTTAGCACTCGAGGGCGGAACCATATCCTGAAGAAGATGGATGAGAGTTGGGATATATTTCCAGATGGATGTATTACCGATGATATGCAGCATGATTTTCGCGATGCGTTATTTCATCGTCTGCAGCAGAGGAGTAGTACGCCCACGCCTTGTCGGGCATAACAAGTCGCGCCACATGTTCAAAGTCGTGCAAATTGAGGACTTCGTCGAGTGAAGGTCTGTTCGACACGCGTTCCAGTCGTGCCTTCTCTTCGTCGGTTATCTTGATTTCAACTTTTTCGACAGTGTCCATTTGCGCGACGCCCAAGCTGAAAAGAGATAAGCGATTCTTCTAGGCAGGTTTACTCAACGCGCGCACTGTTTCTCTGGAGGTAGATTTGTGGTAATAGCATCCGGCGGATGGATGGGATCATATTCCGCGCTGTTCATTGGATGAGAAAACATTTATCACTTGGTTGACACTCACGTAGCATCCTTGCCCGCATACTTCAGAATGATCTTGCTACCACCTATGCGAACGTTAATAATCAACCGCAACGCGTTTACATGCACACTAACCAGGATGATCTGAATAGTTGTTAGCCAAGTACTAATTTAATTAAGCTCGACCACATACCGTCTAAAAAGTCGGTGACATCGTAAACTTTACCTGTTCAAAGTTAAAGTCAAGGTTGAAAGCGAGTGCATAAGCAACGAACCATGAACGATGATCCAGCAGCTCTGCCGTGTATTGTGCAGAGCGACTTCCTTGCCTGATATCGTTTGAGACATGATGAGGGGAGTAAGGACAGGTGTGGAGATGTGTGGGGAATCAGCCAGTCAAATAGGCCCGATGGCTGCCCGTTCTAAATCACCGTCACCGGTCCGGATACCGGAAGAACATGCCTTTCAAACTCTTGAGTAGTGTTCACGCGTTCATGTTCCAAGCAAGGGTCTAAGGAGCCTCCTATACCAAGGAGAAAACTAACCAACGATCAGTCCTATTCGGCAGAATCGAGTGCTTCCTTACTAATGATCTTAGCACCGCCTCGGGATATGTGAACGAGGGCGTCAAACCACCGGAGATAACATTGGCAAGAACCTAAGGAAGAAGACGCGTCAATGTGGTCACTCTTCTGACGTTCAAAATGAATACGTACGGGCGTGGGAGCCAGGGCTGCGACGGTTGATTCAAGGAGCTCCTTCGTTCGCACGCCTTCAATGAAGCAGACGTCTGCCCCAGCAGCCGCCGCTAGCTTGAGGCGCGTAATAGCTTCCTCCATCCCTAGGACTTGAGCAGAGTCGGTGCGTCCAATAATGACCTGGGTAAATCACATTCGACTTCAGGAATCTCCACCATTTCATAGAATGTTCTTACAAAGTCAGATCCTCCCGGAATGGTGTCCCGAGCAATCACAGCGGCACGGATACGCGTGAGGAACTCCTCCCGCGAGACCACCTGCTTTCCCAACAGATGACCACATCGCTTAGTCTGAACTTGATCTTCAATGTGCAGCGCAGCTATTCCGGCCCTCGCATATTGCCGAACAGTACGAGCGACCATAGCGGGCCCACCGAAGCCCACATCGGCATCAGCAATGACGGGAACGCTGGGGTTCAGACTGGATACCATTTGACCGGCCTAAAAATGGTTTTGCGTGAGATCAACGAATTAAGTGCGCCACACAAGATGACACTGACCTCGACGAAATCATTCAGCGTGGCGATAGCAAGATCTGGCTGTCCCATGCGCGAAGCAGTTGTCGCAGCACCGCTGCATGTATTGTTAGAGTGGTGAACAACGAAAACCTATTGATATGTACCTCTGATACAGGCAGTCGAATCCAGCTTCGAGCACTGATACCATCGCAGATACCCGGTGCAACCTACGTTGGATGAGCAAATGACGAAGAAGTATTGTCATCCAAGACTTACAACAATGCCAGGGCGAGCTAGCATCTGGCGCAGCCGTGTCCCGGGGTTCTCTGACAGAGGCCCTTCGAGGAAGTTCTTGGGATCGAGGCGAGCATTATAGTACGCGCCGCTCGAGTTTGTGGCCTCAGGAGACGCAACAACTGGAGCAGCCTGGACTTCGCGAGGGACAGAGTAGCTAGGAGCGGGCATGGTAGACGAGCTGTAGTTGAGGAGGGGCGACGAGGGGCTGTTGAGGAATTCTAAGACTAGGACGGTGAAAAATTCCAGATACCCATGCTCTCTTTGATACCTGTATGGGACAGTCCCATTCAGGAACAATCTTTCATCAGACATCGAGAAACGGCGGATCCGAGAAGCCCAACGAATACTGGATACTCCGTCGACTTTGTGGAGGCGTTTAGGTCGGAAAGCCGCAGCCGCCGGCTTTGCACTTTGTCTGAGTATTTTTCTCGATTTTGAAGATCCTCGAGACGACTAAGTGTACTATTAGCAGGGCTTGGCAAGGATACTAAACTGACGCTATGAGAGCCCGCCCTCCCAAAGTGAAGTTGACAGTACTACATAGTACAGGGCTGAAGCATTGCATCCGAGTAGCTGAGAGACATGTGGAAATCCTGTTCTCGACCATGAGTATGCGGTATTAGAACGGCAATATTAGGACTTCCTCTGCTTGTTTTTTGCTTGTTTCTTTCCGGTAGACAATCAGTCATACCCACGGCCTTCAGTGTCGACATATGACACGATCCTTAGAACGAGGAGACAGGCCTTAAGGCTCCCCATGAATCCCGAACAGAAGCAGAGTAGTAGCAGCGGCTTGGCATAGTGTTGGTGCCACCGAATCTGAAGCGGCGTACTTACATATCGGAGGCGTAACATGCCTTCTGTTCTTAGATGACTTTTCAATGAGATGCTCTGAACAGGAAGTTGAGATTCAAAGCACGCTAGAAGTCACAGCCGTCAATTCCACAGCAGCGGTGAACAGTCTCTTCAAGTTGTTGCAAACCTTCCACGTACCTCTCCACCGCAGACCTCCTTGAAAACCGCGATGACGTGAGGGGCGGTGATACACGTATCTCTTTCAAACTCGCCGTCGTGAACAAGCGGCACGAACTAGCGGTAGGTAGAGGCAAAAGGAAGTTCTAGAAGGTACATTGACGAGAACGTATCAATTATCTTGGCACCAACTGTGTCGCGTTAGAAATCAGGCGTCAACGCTTCACGGAATGCCACGGTCGAGGTGATGACCGCAGACCTTCAAGAAAGCGCAGCCCATTTGAGGAGCAGATTAGCGTCCAGACCAAGGATCTGTGCGGCGTTAATCTTACAATCAATTTCGCGACCATTTGTTACATTGAAACTCACTTGTTAGGTTCTGATACCACACGACCTCAAAGCCTTGGCCGACCGATGGGTTTCTTCGACGGTCAGACGCCTGTCCGAAATGGATGACTCCCCACCAATTGCGGAGCTTCCAATTCCGGTGGTGTGCCCACCTTGAACGTTCAATGACTTCCAAGTTGTCCGTGCAGAGAGGGTACGAAAATATGCGATCAACTTGCTACTAAATTAGATACCGGAATGTTGCGCTCATTGTTCGTTCGACGTGTTGAGCGGTGATAGCATTCGGGTTGTCATCAGCACGAACCAGAGTCGGTGAATGACACTTGGAGGGTAACGGTTATGAGCGACGTTGGTGACGTCGCGGAGTCCAACGCTGTCGCATCTCGATGTTGGACTTGAAGCGAGTGTCCGGGAACACAAACTTCGGCAACACGGTAGAGAAGAGTTTTAGTCAAATTGTTGGCGTCCAGCTACGACGCGAAGCGAGGTGTACAGAGCTGACGATGGTAGGATATCCTGGCAAGCGCAGGCTCGAATTGTGGCGGACTGTCTCGTGAACTCGACAATGGTGGGAGGACTCAGCCATAGATCGATCACGTGGCTCTGGTTGCCTTCTTCAACAACTTCAACAAGTCACACTCGTGCACCCGGCGGGGCACAGAGCATAAAAGCTGCCGCGATTCTCAAGTGATAATCGATAAAGCTTTATCAGCCACTGTTTTTGGGTGCGTCCTTGTGGTCTTCTTGTCTTCCTCTCTCTCATCATGGGGGTCCATATCCCACCACAGGCGTACAAGAAACCTGCTGCGAGCAACAACACACCGATACGCACAGCAGGACGTCCTTCATTGAGTTACTCTCACCAGCAAGAAAGTGCAGCTAGCATGAAGGAGGCTGTTAACACTGATTTCCCCGTCCACTGTCGTGTCACCGACACGGAGGAGTTTGTAAAAGCCATGTTCCCGATCGAAGAAACCCTTGTTGACGCGATTTGGGACAAAGTCAAAGGGGCGCATCACCCAGAGTCCCGATGGAGCGCATTTCCCCGATCAGTCCGCAAAGAGCATGAATTGTATGGTGCATTTGTCTCTGTCGCCAACGTCATCCACCGCGCCGCGGAAGAGCTATGCTCTCAGCATCCCGGTGAAAATTCTGCTCGGCTTGGAGGATCGACGAGATGGGTCGATTACCATTCAAAAGCTCCGCACTCTGCCGATAAAACTATTGCACGCATACGACCGGATTGTCTGCTTGCACATAGTCTCCTGCATGACCGTGTCAAGAATCTGTCTCCGGTATGTCAAACACTCTTTATTCCCGAGGATATTCCTGACTTTCTTTGTAGGATGAAGCCAAAGTGCGTATTTTATCGATTTTCCGGCATCGCTTAAGACTGACTTTGTGTATAGGGCGTTATTTGGTGGCTTCAAATCGTCGCCGCGCTGGAGATGAAGCGCAGAGACAACGAAGAGTGGGAGGAGGTGGTCAAGCAGCTCATTGGCTATCTGCGGCAAATATTGCGCGAGCAACTCGATCGTCGATTCGTTTTCGGTTTTACTCTTGGACCACGATGCATGTCAGTATGCCTTCACGACCGATCCGGAGTCCTCATTACTAGTACGCCTATCGATATCCACAAGGTGAGTTTCATCTACGATACGCACCACATTATGATTCACATTTCTTGCCTTAGTTTCCGAAACATTTTATACGTATCATTGCCTCGTTTGCCGTCCTTGCCCCACACAAACTTGGCTTTGATCCCTCCATGAAAATTTATGTTCAGCCTAATGAGGTGGTCACGTCTTACCGATTGACGAGTGAGACAGCGCTCGACGTCTTTGCGACTGATTCGTACAAGAAGAGATGGGTCATCACACTCAATGACGGTACGCAGTACTTGACCGTCAAAGTCATGAGTGTTGCTCGTGCAAGGGTGATGCGTGGTAGGGCAACACTAGTCTGGGCAGTGGTACGCTTCATAGATGGTCAACCCGGCAAAGAGGTACATACCAACCGTTACCTTGTAACCAAGCTCACGTCCTTGTTCAGATTTTTGTTCTCAAGCAGTCGTGGCGTCCCGAATCCATCAAGTCTGAAGGCGAACTCTACGGCGAGGCAAATGGGTCTGATTGCGAGTTTCTTGGTCGAATAATGCTTCATGAGGACGCCATAATCGACGATATGGTGGATCGGACTGGGGCATTCATACGTGCGGGTCTCTCCGTTAGCCCTCCGCCAGATGGGAAACAAGAATCGGAAACGATGCGTCCTCGGGCGGAAAGCGAAGAGCGTTTCCTGCATGTCGCATCGACGGACGATGACGAGATTCAGCGAATTACTACTCCTCGAATGAGAGCTTTTGTTTCTCGAGTTCACACGCGCGTCATTATGTCGACCTACGGCTGGCCGCTGAAATATTTTGCAACATTGGAAGAACTTCTTGTGGTATTCTTGAACGGAGTGCAAGGTATGATTGTTTCATGTGTACGACATATCTTTGACGATAATGACTTGCAGGTCATGAACATCTCTGCAACAACGGTCTTCTACACCGTGATATCAGTGCCGGGAATGTCATCATCGCGCGGTGTCCAGATAAAGGAGCAACGACTCCTTTTGGCACCAAAGGGTGTCTTATTGACTTGGATCGCTCAAAGCTGGGTGCTCGAAATCCCAGAACTCTCCCTTCGGTTCGAACTCGCAGCAAACCAATAACAAAGACACAAATGGCGTCCCTCTCCCCCTCAGTCGTTCTCTATTTCGAAGAACGTGAGAACTTTCCGGTGTCACTATCACTACAGCCCGAGGTTATCTCCTCTGCGTATGATGTGCTCGGAGTTAACATCAACACCTATACAATCGCGGCCATCGAGTATAGTTTAGCATTCCCTCCCGCTCAAGAAGATCATATTATTACAACAGATCGGTTAGGATGGCACCGTGTATGTCTCATTGGACATTTTGGTATTCACGCTCATAGATATAAAGGTTGAACGGAATTTCGACTTCAATCCTGCCGTGATTGAACCAGAGGATGGGGAACAGGACACTCATAACGGATCAAGGACGGTCAGTCCCATCTTCTCAACCTTCAGATCCACGTTAATTTCATTCTTTGTAGGGAACACCTCCTTATGCCAGCGCCGAAATCCTCGGACCTGTTCCGACCAAATATGGAACTGACTCAGCAGTACCATATCAAGATGCAATCCATGATATCGAGTCATTCTTGTGGATCTTGGTCAACATCTGCCTGATACGCAGTGGACCTGGTGGTGCCCGTCGTGCCGAGCTCACAGATGAAGGAACTGGTCATGCGATGCTGCGCAATGTTGTCTACCACGTCTTCGACAGTGACGACGCCACCCTCGCTGTGAACAAACACCATCTATTCGCCAACCCCAATGACTTTGAAGAGGATGTTGTGGGCAATTTCCATCCCTACTTCCACCATATCAAGCCCCTCGTTTGTGAATGGTTCGGTCTTCTTCGCTTGGCATATACTCATCGCGAGTTATATGAATATCACACCCTTCACCGGAGGGTCATTGCTCTGTTGGAGAAAACAATTGCAACGGTCCCTACCGAGGAGGATGAAGACATTGTGGAAAAGATACTGGACAAGCGACAGAAGGAGCTCGATGACATGTTTCTGCCTTCTGATACGTGAGTCGATTCCTGCGCACTTGGACTCGTCGCCGACTGCAACGACTTCGCGAACACATTCAAAACAACAGGTATCTCTCGGTTCACCGACGCCTAAACGACAGAGGAATAAGTAGTTTCAGTATGATACCGTATTTTGAATATATCATCGTCAATGCGACGCTACACATCAAAAGCTGATTCGGAACCAAGCTCGCGTCTTTGTTCTCAAGCACTCGTGGCGTCCCGAATCCTTCAAGTCTGAAGGCAAACTCTACAGAAAGGCAAAGGGGTCTCATTGCGAATTTTGTGGTCGAATAACGCTGTACGAGGACGCAATGATCGACGATATGGTGGATCGGACTGCAGGTCTCTGTGACAGCTTGCCGCCAGATGACAAGCAAGAACCGGGAACGCAGCGTCCTCGGGCGGAGAGCGGAGAGCGTTTCCTACATGTCGCATCGACGGACAATGACGAGCTTGACCGAATCATCACACCGAAAGAGAGACTGTTTCTCGAGTTCACACGCACTTATGTCGATCTATGGCTGGCCGCTGACATATCTTGCAAAATTGAAAGAACTTCTCTTGGTGTTCTTGAATGGAGTACAAGGTATGATTGCTTCGTGGTACGACGTCCCTCTACAATGATGACTTGCAGGTCATGAATATCTACGTAACCGCGTTGTACGCCATGATACTAGTGCAGGAAATGTCATTATCGCGTGCTGTTAGGTGTAGGAAAGCGACTTCTTCCTGGACTCAAAGGGTGTCTTATTGACTTGTATGGCTCAAAGCTGGATCAAAAATGGTCGCCACCGGAAATCGGGATATCGTTTATGAGCAGATTTTCAGGCGTTTAAAGGCTGAAGAGTGGTACAGTGCATATCGCACTTCACTTTTCCTCTCCATGTCGCAGACCAACATTCTCATCTTTGGTGCAACTGGTACGTCACATCTCCTTGTGAACACTGGTACCAATCATACTCAGATAGTCCAATCAATAGGCTACGTTGCTGGAACCCTCCTTCTTCGCCTGCTCGAACTCCCACATGTATCCATTACAGTACTTGTTCGCAGCGCCGATAAGGCGGAAAAGCTTTGGAAGTTGAACCTTGGCTCTCTCAAGGTGGTGGAAGGTTCACCGACCACTGATGCTGCTCCTTTGGTCGATCTGCTCAAAGACTGATCTCCTCGTCGACTCTGTTAGTGTCCTCGCAATTGAGTATTCCTAACGACGTACTGACTTGTATAACCTCTTAGTACGACTGCGACGATCTCGTTGGAGCTCAGAACATCGCAGCCGCTCTGAAGAAATCGCAGAAGAAGACCCGTGTAATTCACGTTGTACGTTTGTTGCCTTATTGCATTTCGATGATAGTTAACACATAGTATCTCAGTCTGGCGCAGGTGTACTCTTGGATGATGCCCTAGGCCGCGATATACCCAACAAAGTTTGGGACGATGCGAACATTGAAGAGATGGCGTCGCTCGAGATTACTCGCATTCATCGTAACGTTGATCTAGAATTCCTCAAAGCAGATGAAGACGGTACGCATAGCACAGGTGGACGAACCATCTCACTCACAAGAATCCAGGCGTGATTTATTCCTATCTGGTCATTCCTGGCGGAATCTTCGCCCGTCTTAGCGGAGTACTAGTCGATGCAGGCATACAAGACCCCAACGGCCACCAATACTTATCCAGCGGTATGCCTCAGAATGTGATTGCCCTCCGCGAACCTGTCATGATTGGAGAAGGCCTTAATTACTCGGCGATTGTAGAACTTCACGAATGTCAGTGTTTTTTTGGCCTCGTTAAGCCAACAACTGACCCGAACGCAGTCGTTGATTTTCTCGTACTCCTGGTCACCAAGCTTCTTTCGTCGGAGTGGGAACGAGTCCCGCACGGTAAAGAAGGGTCCTTTTTCATAGAAAATGGCTCTGTCCAACTTCGCGAGGTCTCGCTAACCGCTGCGCGAGCAATGACCGGGAAAGCGGTTTCCAAAGGGCGCCCAATTACAGTGAAAGAGTTTACCGACTTGGGCCTCCCGGTGAGTATTTGAACTGCTGTTCCTTCTCGCCGAAGTTGAGTTTAGTTTTAGGAAATCGTTATGCACATCCTTGGCGGCAACAGCCGCTGTGTCAGTACCCGAGCAAGACGACTGGGTTGGGCAACTGTGAAAGGGAAGGCAGAGTTCTTGAAGGAAGTTGAGACATACACCCTGGAGAATGTAAACAAGAAGAAATAAGGTGGATGTCAATGTAGATAGATCGAAAATGCTCACAAGGAGAACAGAGAAATTCAGCATTGTTCGTTTTCAGATCGTTTCCTGCCGCACTAGCACGAGAGCCTACGCACGAACTATTTAGCAAGGCAAAGCCTCAACATTGCGGCATCTTGGAGTAAACAGCAGAGTACCATTTCGTCCGTTGGGTGATTGGAAGCGGGGTCACCAGCGTCATACATAGCTTGACACGGAGACGACATATCGGCGTGTCCAGACAACTTGGAGCACATCATAAGACGTCAATCCTCTGCTACTATGGACTGGCTAGCCAGGTTGAATTGTTGGAGTCAAAGTATCGCTTCTTATAGGATTGCGAAGACCTTGTAACTCAAACTGGTTCGACCGCTTTCTCCTTGAACAGCCTTCCATCCTTGCAATCGACCGTCTTGGCTCACGCGGCAATGTGGGCGAGCATCGTGAGCGTTCCAAGGCCGCGCGAGTCCTCCAACACCTTCAGAGCCGTGTTCTCTGCGAATAGCTTTAATATGTCTTCGTGTCTCTGTAGCATGGATCGTCACTTATGCAAGGCAACGTCATATATATTTGCAGCTCAACAAAGTTATGCGGTTGTCTTTTCAGGTGCGACCATTCCACAGCTGGGAGACAAATTTATGATTGAGCGTGGCGCGGCTCATTTCCCCCTTTACAGTCCGGAAGTCGCGTAGAGCCTCCGCAGCGGAGGGCACGCGCGCACCATGCAAACCCATCATCCTCTCCACAAGTTGGATTCCTTCAGGAAACACATCCGGTACCATCTGTGTCGTCGCGCATGTAAGTAGAAGAAAACGGCATAAGATGGCACACTCACTCGTATGTGGCGCTGCATCAGTGCTCCGAGAAAAAGAATGTCCACCTCAAATGGGTTGCAAGTGGTACCTCTGCCTTGTAGACCGTCTCTGAAGTCCAATCGCAGATTATGCCGAAGGGGCGCATCCTCGAGCGCCATATCCAGAGGCACCACCGAAGCAAACCCGTAGTCGATGAAGGCGAAGACACAGTCTTTATCAAGCTCGAAGATACCAAAATCAATCACATCGCCAGGAAGGACATTGACCAGAGTATTTTGGTCCAAAATATCGCAGTGCGCAATGCGCTGTTCGTGACAGAACTCGAGAGCCTAAATCGAGGTCAGCAAAGAGAACGGCATGGTCTAGAGGATGTTCACCTCAAGAAGCTGCTCCCAGAGAAACATAGAATCCTCTATTGTCTTGAAGCAAATGTAGAAGGCGGATATCCAGCTTGTGACGAGTAAACTTGGGAATGCAGACGCAGGGACAGCCAATCAACCAACACACCGTGGCATCACTGCGAAGACCAAACCACCCCATGTAACGAAGTCCAACACAGGGATAGTGTGATTTCGGGGATCCGAGCGTGCAGCTGGAGTGTTGAGCCGCTGTAAGGCAAGCAATTCTGGTGTCGGAGAAGAGGTAGTAGAGATCAATCTGTATGAGATTGTAGTATATCTACGAAAGCTGTCAAAGGCCAGAATGACTTACTTTAAGACAAGTTCTCTTCCAAGTCGATCTCTAGCGGCCCATAAGCGCATATCCTATTCAACGGATGAGAAAATTTCGAAGGAACGACAACTATGTACCGGGAATCCAAAATGCGACGCTGTACGCAATACTCTGGCATATGGATATTTCTGAGACGAAGACGGCGGAGGCCACCTCGGGGCGTCGAGAATTGGGTCATTGTCAAGGTTTCTGACATATAGAAAGTATCCCTGTAACGCGAAGAAGGGGGCCAGGAACTTCCAAGCATCCATGGCGCGTAGTTCGCGTTTGTGAAAGTCTTTCATGTCGTCGTAGTCTGGTCCCATGGCCCAGTCAGCGAGGTCTCTGGAAGCTGGATGTCGGTGCCACCATGAGCGAACAGTCCAGAGCAATGTCTCGTGCAAAGTCGCCATAGGGATTATTCGGACATGTTGGTAGGCGTAAGCGCACGTCCCAAGCAAGGCACAGCAAGTGAAAGCGAGCTTTGCGGACATGATTGACAAGGTTCAATTAACGTTCGCAAATGAGCTGGGAATACTCGGGTCCCGGAGTCGGATGACCTTGTTGATGCCCCACTGATGAGCCCTGTACTGCTGTTAAGCTCATCACTCATACACATACTCCAACAACAAGGGCCTGTGATGTCGTCGCAACCAGTAATAGCTCTGACTGGCATACTGGCAATGCAATTGATATTTATCTTCTAGATTCAATTCAAGAATGATGTCGTTGTTGTGTTTACCGCAAATTATACCGACAGCTGGGGGAAATCGGCCACCAAGGGCCAGCAGGGCAAGATCACCGCCTCTCAACAGACACACCTTGCCTGTCTGGTAGAATGTCCCCATTCCTCACTGCACAATCTCTCTAATGTTGGGCTAGTATCGGTATAGCGTCACACTGAGCGATACGGGTGTTCAGATGCAGTACGTTCCTGGAGACAAGATAGAAGCGGTGTAATGAAACAGGTGGCAGACGGAAGGTGAGGTGCAAATTCTGAATGGAAAATCAAAGTTTATACTCACCGTGGTGCTGTGAACATCTTTTCAGATGAACGGTGAAGTGCAGGTTGAGAAGAAGATTCCATTGTATCAAATATGTCACTGCCTCTGTGGGCCTTCGTAAAGGATGATTATGGCTTTCTGGCCGACGTGAACTTGTACGCAGATTCGATGAAGTCCAGCTGAACGGTAATGTAGTCCCGACATGCAAAGTTGAGGTCGGAAAGGTGCACTTGTACGATGCTCACGTCAAGAAAAGGCGGTACAATGAGGAAAATGTCTCCGCATATGAGACACGATTCTGGGCCACGGGGTCGTAGGTTGGACCTCTAGGAAGGTTATAGAATACGCATGAGTTGCTCTCCTTTAAGAAGCATGCGGACTGAGTAATTCATGGCTTGTACCAGGTCAGTACAGAGTCTCTGTGCGGCGCACGTATCGTGCTAAAATTCGTGGTACGCCGGCACTTGCCGATTCAACTCACATCTACAAATAGCGCCACAAAGGCACTTCACACACATCTTAAACACACAACAAGGAGGAGGAGCACCGCGCACTGCTTCCTTTTGAGCAGGCCGTTCGCAAAGATATACGATTCCACTTCCTCCCCGTCCCAAGAATCCCGTGTCCTCCTGCAAGGCAGCAACTACGGTACTTTGACTACGGATGTGTATGTACCAGATAAACAGAAGCACAAGCTAAATAAAAAAAGGAAAAGTACAAGTTACTGATGCTAACGATGAATATGTGCACTTTGCGATAGATAATTGATACAGTCCTCAAGCAGTGATGCAACCTGAGACTTCGAATCCTTGCTGGCGGCGTCCTCCTTCAATTTGAGGTCCTTCTCCATCTCGTTCTTCTCCTGCTCTAGCTTCTCCAATTTCTCCTTTACAGAGGCCGCGCTGTTCGTAAACTTGGCGCTCTTATGGGGGCTAGGGCCGCCCATAGTACCGGTCTCAGGCGTCGGCACGTTCACCAAAGGCGCGGTAGCCGATAGGCCACGATGGAAAGAGGTAGGAAGTACGCGTCCTTCGGGGTGTCGAAATTGACAGCTCGCACGAGTGCAACTAGCGCCGTATCTGCACGATTGAGCACGTGGAGCGCTGTGGGCGGACGGACGAGGTGGATGACTGAACGTGCATCCCGCTCGCGTGCAAGCGGCACCAAAGCGACAAGGGACAGCAGAGGAAGGAGGAGGATGGTGAGGCACATGAACTGGAGCAGGTGCAGGCACAGGTGGAGGAGCGTTGGCTAAATTTTATTAGTATAGTACAGATGAGATCAACTAGAAAACTCACGATTGGCAGTCAAGACAGCAGGACTGACATGCGTCTTTGCACAATCCTTGTCTTTGCAGTTCTTTCCTTGCTCACAAGGCTCTGTACTGACGACGACGCCACTTTCCGTCGTCGCGACTGGTGAGGGATGCGCCCATCGACAGTGCGGGTTCGTACATTTCAAGGAGAACTTGCACAAAGTGGGCGACTGCGGTCGCTCGGGAAACACATACGTTGTCCGTTGCTGACCAACAGGTGGAGTGGGCTGAGCAGAGGTGGCCATAGTGGGGGTCGGCGCCGCGACATTCTGCGAAGCCTCTTCGCCAGGTGTCGACGATGTCTGTGAATGTCCACCACGGCCACGGGCACCACCGCGTCCCCGCCCATTCCCCCGACCTCTGCCGGCTCCATTCATACCTGGAAAAGCCTGTTGCCCTTGCATGCCATTCATCATGGTCATATCCATCGGCATCCCATTTTGCATTCCAAACGCCATGCCCGAATTTAGGACCTGCTGCATAAGTGCCATTTGGTTCATAAGTATGTCGTTGATGCCTATTGGCACCCCGCCACCGGCGGCCATGGCATCATGGCATTCATGTCCATGCCGTTCATGCCGGGGAAACCATTGGCCATCATCATGTTGACGTCGGGCGTGTGTGTGATGTTGTCGATACGCGACTGAATATCGTCGTTGTACCCATTCTGGTTCTGGTTCCGGGAGGGATGACCGCCTACTCTATCTATGAGGCTACGGCTGTTGGTTGGGCCATCACGTTGCATTGCGCGGGGACCAGTCGGGACATCGGTTCGGCGAATTTTGTTGGGGTGAACAGGGGAAGGGGAGCGTGCAGATGCACTACGCTTTTGAGAAGTAGACGGTAGAGCTTGGGAAAGCGCCTGCTGATATAGGCCGCTTCGGTTGGAATTGTTCGCCGGTCGTCTTGAGGGGTGCGACGTCTCCTGGACCGGTTCTGGCACGGGTTCCGGTACTGGCAGTTCTGCTACTGGCTCTTTGTCTGCTGCACCCTTGGCGGCCTCCACGAATAGCCAGTCTGTGAATGCGGTATCTGGAAGTGTATAAGTATGGATAGGGTGCCACACAAGGCGAATGCGTACCGAATTCAGACCCAATTACTATGAGAATTAACGTCAAAATCACTTGAAGACTGCAAAAGTAGAAAACGCCTTACAATCCTCCAATTCCGATGTTATCTGGGCTAAGCAAAGAAAGAGTCGGTCAAGCGCCAAACGCGGCAATGCAACAGACGACGTACCAGCAGTCTTGTTGTTTATTATCATGATAGTGATGTATTCCGCCATAACGTTGTCTTTTGTGTCGAATTGAGCGCCGTCGTCGCCAGATAAACCGAAAGGCGACTCACCGCCATCTGGACTGTAACCTCGTACAGCGAGTTCATGTTGAATAGAGCGCTGTCACGTCGAGTAAATATAAGAAAAACACCGCCAAAAGGTAGAAATACGTACTTCGAGCGCCTGAGCACGCTCAGTTCCTATAGTGAGGCCGAAAGGCATGATAGCAGGCGAGAGTGATGACTGAACAGAGCTAAACGGCTTTTCACGCTCCGCTATTAGTCAGCACCTTTTCCATCCATAACGTGATCGACGTTTCTTAATCGCGACCTGTGACTCAAGAAAATACTTTCTTACCCTTAGATGACTTGTATGCTCGTCGACTACCATGGCTCGCTTCAACGATCTCATTGATCAGTCTTATTTCACTGTTCCATCCTTTACTTTTGAATGTGGAAGGACTTTACACGATGTTCCTGTAGCCTACAAGACCTGGGGAACGCTCAACGCGAACAAAGACAATGTCATGATCATCTGTCATGCATTCACTGGCAGCGCCGATGTCGAGGACTGGTGAGCTCCCAGCGTGTTGTGCAGAAATCCTTTTTCAAGCTCTACTTATAGGTGGGGTCCGCTCATGGGACACGGGAAAGCGTTTGACGCGAATCGTTTCTTCATTTTCTGCGCGAATGCTATTGGATCTCCTTATGGCACTGTCTCGCCGATATCAATTAATCCGGACACGAAGAAACAGTACGGACCGGATTTTCCCTCCTCCACAATCCGTGACGATGTCAAGTGCGCTCTTGTTATCTGTTGTATATATTGCCATGTCCTGACTTGGACGATAGCCTACATAAACTTGTCCTCGACCATTTGGGCGTCAACTCAGTGGCCGTCGTGATTGGTGGTTCCATGGGCGGAATGAGCGTCCTGGAATGGCCATTATGTACGCCACCCGGCTATGTTCGCCACGTTATTGCTCTCGCTACCTCGGCGCGACACTCAGCGTGGTGCATCAGCTGGGGAGAGGCACAAAGACAAAGCATCTACAGCGATCCAATATATGAGGATGGGTACTACACCTCCCAACCTGCAACCGGCCTAGCTGCAGCGCGCATGAGCGCTCTACTTACCTATCGTTCTCGGGATTCATTCGAAACCCGTTTCGGGAGAAAATTCCAAATCCCATCTTCACCCGGCCGTTCATCGCCTACCACCACCGATTCCTCTATATCTTCGCACAACGACGGACACAGGAACGCTAAAGTGCGCGACGGGGCGCAGTCCCCCACACCGCAGGTGTTCTCTGCACAATCCTACTTGCGCTATCAAGGCGACAAGTTCACTGCGCGGTTCGATGCAAACTGCTACATTCATATCACTCGTAAAATGGATACACACGACGTCTCTCGGGGTCGAAGACTTCCAGGCGAGGAGGAACCAGCCGCATTAGCACGCGTACTCTCTACTCTTCCTCGTAGAGCATTGGTCATCGGTATTGCTTCCGATGGACTGTTCACGTCGACAGAGCAGAAAGAGATCGCAACGCACATACCAGAGGCTGAATTGGTCATTATCCCATCTCCCGATGGGCACGATGGTTTCCTACTCGAATTCGAACAAATTAACATCCACGTCCTCAAGTTTCTGCATAGAGAATTTCCAGAAATTTATGCAACCGAAGATGTAAATGGACATGGAGAAGTCGAAGGATTCGATGTCAAAAAGACTAGTATATTCGGAGAGGCAGAGGTGGATATAACTCAGTGGTAACCTCTTTCGTTGTGTACAGACTGTTACTTATAGAATATGTATAACTTGAACGTAGACTTCTCGCTCTGTTACTGCGCCACTGACAGTACGATAGGATATAACCGCGCCAATTGCGAAGGACCTCTCTTCATTCATTGGAAGACTAGATAACATTGTCTATTTACCTGGCGCCTGACACAAGTTCTCTATCTACGCGTGTTTTGAGCGCCGTCACTACCGCAGTACCCAATCCACCGTCCACCTTTCTGATCACCGCGCACATTCATTCGCGTAAGTGACACACGCGCACCATGTCCCCTTCCATTCTGTATGGCTTATGGCAGTGGTATGAAAGCTAATCCGACCGTAGAAGACTCGTGTTCTTACCACATTGGCTATGTGTGCTCCTCCTCTCAGACACTCTACTGCAACTGCGTACGGCATCCAAGCGTGTCGTACCACTCACTCACTGCGCCTTTGATGGTTCACTTATCTCCGAACAATCGTCTCCCACGACATGTGCCAGTGATTGCCCACGACCGTTCTCTCGACCCCGTTCACCCTTGATGCATTACTGGAGCGGTTCTCCCACCGCCAGATGCTGAGAAAAAAAGAAAAAAAGTCCGTTGATTGCTATCCAGTCCTTTTTGTCTCAATGCTCGACAAAGGGCGCTTTCTAAAATATTCTGATAGCCCTGCTCGTTCCCGAGTCAAATTCTTTTAGATCTCTTGACTTCCTTTTACCTGTCTCAGTCTATCAAACCTGGTACTATACTACCTCCCTACGATGATATCGCACATAATTGAAAACGTGTTCCGGTGATGATGCGCTGGCTGTTAAAAAACGCTCAGGATCAACGGGGACGTTATGCTTCCTTTAGACATCAAAGTTTAAGATATCTTTCTCACTGGTGGTGGGATTTGGTGCACACATCATCAACAGCTCCAACAGACGGAGATTTTCTTTGATTCATCTATAGATACGCGCTATCTGCGTTCCAGTCGTAATAAACGGCTTTGACGACCTCTCTCTAGGTAGAGATAGATAGAATATTTCCCTCATGAACGTTGCTATCAGCGTAAAATCACCTAAGTAGGGCTCTCGTTATTGTCCCATTCATTATTGTCATGGTACTACATACATACTAACCGCTTCTTCCATCCGAAGACCCCACCACCCACGGTCTACAGCACACGAGACTCAGAACAACTTGTGCAAGTAGGTACCCAGTGCCTGGGTTTGGCACCTTTCACGAGGCCGTTCACCGAGTCAAATCAGTGTGTGCACAGCCCATCGCAAATAGCCCATAATCTGATAATCTCACCTCACTCCCTAGGAGTGAGACGAAGTGGCCGATCCACATGCTTGATTTTGGACGGCAAGGCCACGATGATCGCATTTAGGAAGATAATCATATATACTGGACCCACAACGAGATACACGATTTAAGCGCTTGATCTGAATCTAGATTCTAGCGCGTCTAACGCGTCACGCATTTGTGGGTGAGCGTAGGACATCCCGCTCGCAGGGTCGTCTTGATCGAATATGGGGAGCAGTATGCAGATAGCAGCAACGTGGCTGCTACCATGAGGTTATGACGTTATTCATCCCGCCACACTCTCTCATCGTAAAAACTGTCAATGTCCATTTGTTGATGCAATGTATGTACAGAAGCATGTTATTTGTGTACATGATGTAGATGTCGGAGCACTATGATGATACAAGATGCAATGTAAGTAAGTAAAAAGAAACGTGCAGTATATAAGTAATGCTGGTATTGGAAAGTGTGGTGGTATAGGAAAAACCGGCGATGGCGAGAACACACAATAAAACATCCTTTGTATGCAAGAGACTTGAGGGGTTGAAAGGAAAGTATGCACATCGGATAATAAAAATACAGCTACCAGATCGTCGCACTCGCCACCGAGAACATCTTCGTTTTGAGAGGGTGGCCGGTCGCACCCAGCTCCTTGGATCTTTTTCGCCGAAGGGTGAAGACGGGGGATGTATCGACGCCGCGAATCTTGGCCGAAAAATCATGGGGCCCGTTAGGCGTAACAGGAGATGGGGTGGAGGCTGGGGAGTAGGCAGAACGCGTCGGGGATGGCGTCTCTGGTGGTGGCGTCTGTTGCATGTCCCCATAAACTTTGACTCGTTTCCGCCTCGAGGACGAAGGAGAATCGCCCATCGTCGGTGTCGCCTGTCGATTCCCGTGTCCAAAGGCCGGGATCGGACTCGAAGACGATGAGGGTTCCGGAAGGGGGGTGGCAGAGGTAGAAGCAGCAGCACGAGCCGCGCGTTTCGAAACCGTCTGTAGAGAGTACGTCGGATAGTTGGCTCTGGGTTCCCCGAAATCTCGTCGAACCAAGTCCTCAAACTCTCGAAGTAATTGCCCGTCCACGGTGAGTTCCCAATCGAGATAAGAACACATCTCGCGTTCCATCTGGTTCACCTCGCGCAGGTTAAACATGCCCTGACCTACGATCGTCCACGACTTGTTGGAGTAGGTGTCGTCGCATATTATTTTCGATGCAATCATGAAAGCAGATAGGAAGAGACGGTGGCCAGAGGAACCCCGGCAGTGGGGAACCGGGCCTTGAGCCGCTGGAGGAGTATTAGCGCAGCAAATGTGACAGCGTTGGCGAGTTTCGTGCGATGGAACGCGTACGCAATGAAATGGGGGAGTCTGGCGGGGGTGGGACTGGAGGCGGGCGGACTATCTGGACACGCGAAGAGATGTGTGATAAATCGCGCGCAAAGGTTGGCAATATCCTCATAGCCGTAGAAGGGATGCGTCTTGCTCGCTTGTGCTGGCTGCTGGCCCAAGTCAGCCTTGGATATTCACACCGTGTAATCACAATCTCACCGGAGCAATGGGTTGAAATGCTGTCCTCCGATTAGGATCTTTCTTTGGCTCTGAATGTGAACCATGGGTGACAGTGGCCATTTACGTGTTGATAACTAGACGACACAGGTTTTGAGTCTGCCCATAAAATCGTCAGAATATGTTCGAAGACCGACCCATTATAATAAGGGAACAGAAGAATGCTCCTTTCGTCCCATCCTGCTGAAAGAAAGCTCGCATCGGCCGTAGTATCAAAAAATTCTTTGTACGACCAAACAGACTGCCAACCCAACCCCTTTAGGCGATCCAAATCGAGCAGACATTCCGTAACCAGCAAAAAAGTCAACAACGCTCACCTAAGGTCGGATTTCTCGACGAAGGAGTGTGAGGGAGGCCACTACACTTGCTGAAGGTAGACAAGACAAGGACAATGTCGGGCGCCAGAGGCCGGACAGGATTAGGCGATGGAATAGGGTAAAGCCGTTTGAGGCTTATAGGTTGGGCGCCTAAGGAAGAGAGAAACAGGTCGGAGTACCGGGTGGACAAAAGGAAGCCTATTAAAGCCAGGGCTTAGTGGTGGGGATGGGAGTTCTTATGAGGGTGCGGAACAGCCTTCGGTGGTGCACAGTTTAAAAAACTTGTGTGACCTGTCACACAATCTGATCGCCTCAGCCGCCGAGATCCAACTCAGATCCGACTCATCCTAGCATGTTTGACGCGCGGCTTAAATGTTTCGTCCTCTGCAACGCACTCATCGGTAATGTTCTACTACCTAGTTAAATGCTACTCTACGAACTCTCTACACCGTCCCCACCGTTCCCGGCGGCGTTCATGGCTAGTTGGAGTCATAGCCAAATCTATCCGGAATGATTCTCCGTTCCGTGCTGCGAGCAGTGCTACCTGATATGACAAGCCCGACACCTAGCGGCTAACAGGATCGTACACATAGCGACGCGACACTGATCTTGCACTGGATTGCACATCCTCCGGAAATGGTAGCTGCAAAGTCTTCCTTGTGCTCAGCTGCGCTCAGGCCATACCATGCGGCGCTCGCGCGACGCGAGCCTCGTGTCTTCCAAAAACCCTTCCGTCGTTTTTTGGCGGATCACTGCTCCCCCATCTTTCCCACATATCCCAAACGTGGCTTGCGAGTCCCCCACTGACCTGCCTCGCGTCAATGGCATTGTGTGATCTATCGAGTCATCATGCCTTCCCAACGTGCTTATCGACATCACACCACCCGACGCACTCATTGTTCTCCAAAAAGGCAACTCTGTCGAAATGAGCAATAAACGCCGCTGGAAATCAGAAGTTCGCGTTTTTTTCGTGGCTGTCTAATCACACCACACACACACCCTTTCAGAAGCCCTTCGCCAGATTCCGCACACCATCAAAGGGGCTCCAAACTTCCTAAATCTGTCTCGCTCTACTGCTTTTTCGCTGTGTGCTCGACGAGGCGAGACGTCCAGTGCCTGGCTCCTCGAAATCTGCTAGTGGCGTACAAGATCCGAGAAGAATCCAGCCATCTGTCCAACAACAGCGGTTCGGGTCAACTGTCTACAGCCTCTATCTCTACTCATCCCGAGTCACCGCTGCATATGCATCCTGGACGCGATTCTTTTCCGTTGATCACGAGATTGTGTCTTCCCTGTCGGAACCGCAATGGCGAAACGTGCACGACAACATTGAGTACTTCAGGTTGCTCTAGGATTCACTCTGGGCACGGAGCATCTATATCAATATACTCGGGACGAGACAGGTGGCGATTCAATACACTCCGTGCTTGTCTGTACAACACATTCTTCACCTACGGCTGTTAAGTGGCGAGTCTAATTGTAGCGCTACCACGTTAATAGCGCTTGTGCTACTTCAAACTATGCCTCAGTGTCGATAAAACTCTTGAAGAAGACCCATGCATCCAGGTACTCCTCTCCGTCTCCGTCTTTTCGCTTCATCCGACCCGCACGCGGAATACGCCCTGCTTTCGTGAACCCCAACCGCTCCCAAAGCCTATAAGCGAGGTAACATACTTCGGCTTGATATGAAAGAGTAATCAAAACACACGCACTTGATTGAGGCCGTGTTATTGACATACACCAAATTAAAGACACTGGCCTGATATGCGAGCTTGGGCGCGTAGTATACGTAGGACTTTGCCAACACTGATCCGAATCCCCGACCGCGCTGTGCAGGCGGCACGACGAATCCCGCGTTACATATCTAGGCGTAAGATGAAACCGATGTTGGAGAAAATCATAACAGCCTTGCAGCGCATATAAAGGAGTACTAACATGAGAGGATCGGCCTGGGTAGTTGGGTTTGATCTGCCCAAATTGATATCAGTGATAGATTCTTATTACTTCTTGACGACTATACTACTCACGTAGTAGTAACCCATGACGCATTCTTCCCATGTTCGTCCCCGAGCCGCGTCGAGAAGCGCCAGTGACGATTCGCTGGGCTCGGATATGGCGTCACTGGCTGGAGCAGACTCCTCTTTCAACACGTCAAGGACTGCCACAAACACGTCTGCAGCGAAGAAGTAGCCCTCGAACGCGGCTTGGTCATAGGGACCCTCCTGAGGATACGTCAAGCCCTTTTCAACCTCTATGACGAACACGGAGCTGAGATACTCGATTAGGCCTGGGATGGCCCGGCGGTTTGGAGTGTAAGATGATGGATTGTGACTGAACTCTCCTTCGATGGCGAGTACCACTTTGTCGACGGAAGCACTTCTCCACTACTCCGCGCTGTAATGGCACCATATGCAGACATCGTTATGGTCAAGTTCACGATGGGATGATCGATGAGAAAAATCAAATTTCTTCACGGACGTACATTCGGAAAAAGCAAGGAAATGGACTGTTCGAGAAAGAGCGATGCCGGGACGAAGCGGACACTTTCAATTAAGGTCATCTTGGAAGTGTGAAGCACTCGAAATGAAGACACGACTTCAACTATCACAAAATAGTTGTGAACTTTGCGTGGTAGCTGATTGTCATGGATACTTCGTGTCCACATGGCAACATCAGTAGATCGCGTCGCGTCGCGTCCGTGGACCCACAGATCCTTCCACTGACACCAGGCGACGAGTCATTCACAGTGAGAACGAGTCACAGCTCGCCAACCCCAACAACTTCTCGGTGTTCGTCAATCAAGATGCGGATGCCCTGACCCGACCATGGCGGTGCATGGTGGGTACCATCGCCGTCAATATAACCATCGGTCACACCGTCACCGAAGAACACATATCCGGGGATGTACCGGTCAACGAACCTGTGGCGGGAAGTTTGAATGATGAGCGCTATCGACTTGAGCCCGAATAGAATGGATGGATTACAATTTAACGGCATCATCGGTCATGCCCACTCCTCCATTGCGAGCTTTCATATAGTGTTCCTGTTCGAGACGCCATTGATATATGACAGAATACGGCGATGAACAATCAGCTTCACTAGCCGGCTGGAGCTACAATTCAAAAGACAAGTCAGAAATTATATATATGGAAGAACAATGAATAGTCGTTGCCTGAATGAAGGTGTCGAAAAAGGACCAGAGCTCCAGATACGAGTGCAGGGCCTTGTTGATAGCTTCGAGACACTGCTTTGATCCTAGCATCGCATCCGTAAGACCAAGGGCTAATTTCTCCTTCTCCCATACAGTGGACCATCTCTCATGCAGCGCAGCAGACGGAATAGGGTGGAAACCCATGCACCAGCCTTCCACGATGGCGACATCTAGCGGTGTGTGCACAGAATTGCCATGCATAGGAAGACGGTCGCCCTCGCCGTTGAACAGACTCTTGTCAAACACAGGGATCTCGACATCTACATCGGATGTGTCCCTTAGAGCAGTTAAAACTTGGATGGCGAGGTTGATATCATGAGTGCCTGGTTGGCCACGACCGCGCCACAAAGGATTGTCTGAGTTCTTGGAAGCGATATCAACCAGACCAGCGTGAGTGAGATAGAGATCGTCGATGGAAACGGTGGCGACGCGTAGGGAATGTGGGGGACTCGAGAGGAGCTTATGGGTGAGTCCAGTGAGATAGGACTTGCCAGAGCCTTGGGGACCTTGGAGAGCAACAAAGAGAGGCTGAGAAGGAGCCTTTCTTGCTGCAAACTGCTTTAAAATATGCTGAGAGATGTGGTCGACTGAGGCAGACATGACATTCAGAGTCAAAGTCGGTCCGCGGACGGCCCGTCCCACGACTGAAATTGGTGGCAAACACCTGCTGTTTAGCTGTTCAACGTTCAAAAGAGTATATAAACGACGTTCAAGGCTTGTTACAACTTTGTTAAAGGCCTCAACTGCGATTCTTGATTGTGCTATTGAAAAGGGACTATTTACGTAACCAATCTTTTACACGTTGGACACGACCACGACAACGATGATGTCCGACACCGACGCTGCCGACGCCACGCCCGTACAGAATGTCATGGCCACGTATTCACGACTTCAACGCCAGTACCAGCAGGTCCTCGACCGCTGGACGCCTTTTATGCTCAACCGCTGGTTGGCGACGGGTGGACTGCTTTTCCTGTTCATGTTGAGAATTGTCCTCGCTCAAGGGGTCCGTATCCCGCCGTTATACATTGATATTGTACTAAACAATCCTTATAGTGGTACATCGGTGTGTACATCGCGTCTGACTGAAATATTCGCTAATATGCCGGTGTTCAAATTTTCAGTCTGCTGTGAGAACTTATTCTCCTGCTATTAACCCTTCTCTAACGATGAGCTAGACGCACACGCTATATATTTGCTCAACCTTCTACTCGCCTTTTTGCAACCTAAATTCGATCCGTCGTTACAGGAAGACCTTCTCGCTGACGAGATAGAAGAAGGTGGCGAGGAATCAAGGAGCCCTTTACCGAGCCAAAGAGACGACGAATTCCGACCTTTCGTTAGGCGTCTTCCTGAATGGCAGTTTTGGTGAGTAAACAATTCCAAATCAAGCTTCGAGTGCTTAAATCCATCTAGGCTGTCCTCTACCCGCGCCACCATTCTCGCCATTCTTGCTACAACGTCAGAAGTATTCGATGTGCCCGTCTACTGGCCCATTCTGGTCGTTTACTTCTTCGTCTTGTTCGCCCTGACTATGAGGCGCCAGATACAGTGCGTGTCATCTTGTCGCGCTCTTCCTCGTGCTAATCACGTCTCCACATTCTCCAGACACATGATCAAGTACAAATACATACCGTTCGACATCGGCCGCAAGACGCGGTATGGAAACGGACGATAATTAGCTTTGATGGGTTTAATACGTTTGCGTTACATTATTGCGTTCAATTTCATCTCCCTCTTGTCATTTCTGAATTCCCGACTCGCAAGCGTCACTCCAATTTCGGTGAAAAGTTCTACATGATACACAATCGCTATCGATAACCAGGCCCGCACTGAACCTAGACATCGCGATATAATTCCGGACTCCTCAAGGCTAATGTGCGTACCGACGCCACCATCGTAACACCTTATCATTAACTTCCGGTTGGCTGGACCAGTCCACCCGAGCCTTAAACTCGTGCTTCTTCCTCCGCTGACCAGGACCAATCGTTTAGTTCTCAATACCAAAAGAGGAAGGTTCAAAGCGCACCTTTGTGAGAACATGAGGCTTTGCTGCAAACATCGGAGACCCAAATGCTTACCCCTTCAAAAGCTGTTATTGCCTTTTTTCTTCAATCAGGCTTTTCACGCTCCTGATCGCGTTTTCCCGAGCCTTGACCAGGCGCTTAGCCTTTGCGAGCTCCGCGACAGTCCACTCCGGATACGTTGGAGGTTTGGGAGTGCTAGATGCAGCGCCTCCTTCATTGAGCGCATTCAGCTGGCTTCGTAGGGAGCTTAACTCTTCATCTAGCGCCGAGAGCATGAGCACGGCTTCGTCAAGCTCTTCCTGCTGTTTGAACGCATGGCAGACTTCCGTCGCGCAGGTCTCGATGTGCGTGAAGCGTACTGGGCCGAGCATAGTTCCTCCATACCTGAGTAACAAACCTTAAATCGAGTTGAGAGATTGAGTAGTTAGTTTTCTTACCACCGACTAACGACGAGAACGGCATCGATCACTGCTTCTGCTTTCATGACCTTGAGAACGCGCTCGCCAGCCCACTGCTCCCCGTCATCCTCGCTCCCGTTGCGTACTTCAAATCATCTGGGCCGCCCAGCCCTTTGTTTCTGTTTCAACGCCATGCAGCGCCAGGCGGCAATCTCGTGCGAGGCAGGTTTGTTCCCATGGATGACATTTCTGAGGTGCTGAATGCACACACGCGCTTGCTCGACCGTGCTACATCGGAATATAGTTCCGACGAATGTGGACCCACGGTCGCGGATTTCCTGCGACGTGGCAATAGGAACAGGAAGAGCTCTCGAGCGCGTTATAAATGAATCCAATGTCGTCATGATCGTGGTATAAGACCAAGATGTAAACTAGTATACAAGTTTCGTGCGATACATGTTCAGAGAGCCGTCAAGTAAAGAAATATTATGTAGATTTTTAGTTCATAAGATATGGGTTAAACGTCGGCGATCCATGTTGATCATCATGCGTGTATGGCATTGGCGATCCCGTCCTTTGCACATACGGAGGAACAAGCGTCGATGTTCGGGTGTGCTGCGTAGCAAAGCTCGGCGTCTGCTGGTGTGAATAATTCCCATGCACGTCTTCCTGAATAGGCCCAAAACGAGGCTGTTCCATCACCACCTGAGAGGTCGAATACATGGACATATGTTGGGGTCGCTGGTCAAAATAGCTCGTGCTGTTGTTGGTTGGCGCCAGGAGAGGCTGAGGGCTACCATACGCAGTGTACGCGGAGTATTCCGAGGGGGTCTAGGCATGACAGAGCTCATGATAGAAGGCGTATAAGCGCTCGTGCCAAATACTGTAGAAGTGGTCATTGAGCGTCCGTCCCATTCGAGGGTGTTTGCATAATTCCTCTGGTAAAGTCCTGGGTCATACTCGAGATCCTTCTATCGAACGTCGTTAGACAGCGAGAAGGGAACAGATAAGGATTGTGATTTACCTGAGCAACGGCAGCAATTTTCAGTCCATCAATGACCTGGGCGTCTACTCGCTGGCCTCCATACTCCTTCAATTTAGTTGTCGTCTTGTCCTCAGTCACGGCTCCGCCGTATACTCCTCGTAATAACGGCAACATATCCGCATGCAGCATAGGCGTGAACAACTCGGCGTGTAGTGCGGGATGTCCAAAACGGTTCTCGAGTCTGTGTCCCTTGACATCTCCCCGTCCAGAATGCACCTTCGCCGTCCTCAGTTCATCCTGCGTCGGAATATAATAACTGAACGACCGAATGAACTTCCGTGTGATGAACCATTTGAACACGATGATGATGAGAATGGGCGGTATTGTAGAAATCCACAAGAATGACTTGAATCTATCCTGGAGGCCGATGGCTATACAACAATATTAGTTAGCGCGGAGTAACCATATTGACGGATAGACCATACTTAGCACCATCAACGCCTGCATTAACATAACGCAAAAGAGGAGCCGGTTTATCACAACATTCCATAGGCGCTTGAAAAGGACATTTGATTAGAATCCTTTGACTCGGGGAATGAAGAATGTAACTTACCCCGCCGGTTTCAACTTTTGTCACGAACACGTACATCAGGTTATATTTGAACACCCACGAGTTCAACCAGAACACAATCGCGGCTACTAATGCGACGAGTGGCGCCAGTGGCGCAAAGAGAAATGCAACTGCTACCAAGAAGAGCATGTTCGCGTAGATTAACGCATACTCAAATGGGGCTGGCTGCGTCCAATCCTTTATGTCCCGAGGTGTACGTCCGAACATACTGAGTGCGTAACAATCAGACCGGTATCGTTATAGATGATTGTTCCTTACTGGGTTTTGAATGAGATCCAAATGAGGCCGACGCTTGGCCCAAGTCGAAAAGGAGAGTAGCAAAGAAACGGAAGCTGTGGAGATATTTTGAGAGCGAAGTAGCGGTAGCGATATGACTCACGCAAAGTATTGCAACCAATAAGACGACTGGTTGATGTACGTTTCGTTGATCGTCTCGGGAAGCTCTATAGCACGAATCAACCTCAGAACCACATCGGAAATTTCTGCCCGAACTTACGATCAAAGTTCGCAATGATGTTCTTGAACGATTCCTTGCGATTAATCAGAGCTACTACTTGAGCTGCCGCGTCTGTGGAAGGTTTAATAATGGCTGTGACCGAGATATGGGAGACTTACTGAAGACAACACCGATTAGCGTGAATATGATTAATTGAGTAATGACGTTGAATGCGAAGAAGCGCGCCACAACGGCTCTGTCCAGGCGAGCATGCGTGAGACCACCCATGTACTGTGATAACCAACGCATGATCTTTGGGAGGAAGAAACCAAACAATGCTGAAAGAGCGGGAGCTACCACACCCTGCACATAGCGAATGATGTTTCCGAATTTTTGGCCCACTTTTGCAACCATGGAAGATAGGCGAACGCGGCAACCTACGAGCTTGTTGAGAAATGAATTAGAAAGGAGAGTTTGGTACTTACGGCGTCCAAGTTGGCCAACGCGGAGAGAAGGAACATTGGGATCAAACTAAGAAAACAGATGACGCCCAAGTAGAAAAATCCAAGTAGTTTCCGACGAGATAACGCTCCTGATGTCATGTTCATGTTTTCCCAAATCTGTGCATGATGAGCTGAAAGTTCCAGCACACCAAAGAAGACTCACGATATCTTTCGGGTTCGGGGACAATGTGATATTCGTTCCTTTCGGGCTCTTGCCAGCCAGTTTCCGTGCGGCAATATGGGCGTAGTGAACGGCGGCCAGCGAAGCAAATCCATATCGTTCTGCTTTCCTGCTGTCCATCTGATTCCGATAATTATTCACAGCCGCTTCAGTTCGCTTGAGTTTCGCGCTATATAGAAAACGGTAAATAGGATACGTTGTATGAATGAGACAACTTGCGTGTAAAACTCGATAGCATCCTTTTCTACACCGCCAAAACCACAGCAACCACCAAGCCTAACAGTGGGACGTTTGGCGGCGACCTTTCCACCTTTGAGATGCTTGACCAGGACAACCTCGAGTTCACGGACGGTGTTGTTGTGATACTCGATTAGCTCTGGTAAGCGGCCGACCTGTCGCCCAATGTGCACCGCCGTGGCAGGATAAGGCATCTTCACGCTGTCGAGAACCTTGGAAATGCCTGCGTCCGACTGGAGACTGCCTGGAACATGCGTGATGCACAACGTTCGAGCATAGAACGCGTTCATATGTTCAGGGGAGCGGAACCACTGGTTTCGAAGTTTGAGCATGTCGCGCCAGTAAATGTAGACGAGGCCGACAACAAGGAACGTGATCATATACGTGACGGCGATGTGCGCGTATAGACTGTGGCCCTTCACGTCGCGTATGGTAGACATGCTGAGGAGGTCACGCTTCCAATCTGGAACACCCGCACGGTTGTAGATGATATCGATTGGGATGAGGATACCACAGGCGATGATGGCGGTCCCAGTGAAGAGAACGCGAAGAAGACCCATGAAGCGAAGGAACGTGACACCATCGAGCCCAATCTTGTCCAAAAGCTCAGCCTCTCTCGTGCGCACCACGGGGGATATCCAGCCACAGAAAGAACTGGAGATTTTAGGCGGTTCTTTGTCGCCAACATGATACTTGACTTTTGGTTGATAGATCCTCTGAAGTTCTGGGATTGAGACATGTACCGCCTTTGGTAGGAGAGCACTTACCTTGTGCATTGGGCGTATGATATTGAAACCAATTATCGTGACGAGCTGAGGATATATGAGTAACATTCAGATCCCAAGAAAGAGTAAGGCAACGAACCGAGGCACCAGCCATGATCAGGAATTGATACGCAACGGCGGAAGGCGTGAAATTGCGCTCATTAGCGGCAGCCTGAGCTCCTTGGTCGAGTGGCGAAGACATGTCGGCCGTCGAGGGAAGTGAGGGAGGCCACAAAATCGACAAGGCTCGACATTTCCGTATGACCATTTTTATGGTCGAATGCAAGTAAAGGGGTCGACATAGACAACTGAATACGATCAATTCTGGCACAGGGACAGTGCAGATCATGTCTTGGCGAAGAAACAAACGGAGGAAGAGGAGGTGATGAATGTTAATGAAGAAATGTCATAAACATTCAACAAGACGGCCGACGCGAAGCGTCAATCGCTGCAAAACACCAGCACTAAGAATGCATTCCAGTCTTTGGAGGTTCTGCGAGTCCAAGTGGGCTGTACAAAGTGCATCGACGCGTCAGTGCAAGACAAATTGGATGCGTGGATCGGCAGGCTGTGTTCTAAGGGCACATCAGTTCGGAGTCTAAAAAATACAGTATCCCGCTTTCCGCCCTCAGTCATAAATGTTATGCAGAGCTTGTATGCATGGAAAGTACATGAAATATTCCCTTACTACTAAATTTCAGCAGCTACTATGATCCAAAAGTGTAGAATTGACACAAAGTATGCACTGTTTTCCTGTCGTTTTGAGTTGAAACTCAAAGACGCTTCATCGTTTTATATCTGAGTCCGCGAACACTAAATCGCATTCTTACCCTGACTAACAAAGCTTTGGAAGTATATCTGCGTTCCCTCTCGTTGTTGACACGACCTTCTTTAATGGTGCGCCACAGTTCGGCTCCGTCTCGTGCGTAGAGATTTGGAAGCGTGTTTTCATCACCTATAGGTATCCATGGTGCACCTTACTGGCGTTTAAAGGCCAAGATGATGATCAAGGCCCGTGCATAGTTAGTACTACTAGATCCATGACTGATCGCCTACTCTGGGATTTGTCAAGCGAATAAGGTCCCATGAGGTCCTCCTCCAAATACAAGAGTCAGAGGCGGCCTTGCGAAGACATAGATCCTTACCTCTTATTCGTCAGAACCATCCATCTCCAACAGCAGATTGTGCTGGGAAATTCTTGTGGAATGAAGCACTACTTTCACTTAAAGCGTGTAAGGATGGTTTCTGTGAGCCAGACGAAGGTCAAGCAGTTCACGTACACGGAAGACTCGGACCCGGAACGGCTAATTCTGTTCGTGACACCGGCGACCGTCGAAAGAGTCGAATGGTACCAACAACAGAGATGTATTGTAGTATGGACCTGCACGAGGCAGCTATTCTATAGCGGGTTCTCAAAGAAAGCGGACAGGCAAGCAGCTGGCAGTCAAAGTTCAGATGCTGGTAAAAGACCAGCGACTTGTGATGGCGCGGCGCGCGCCAGCTTCAAGTTTCACGAGCACGTGCGCCGATCGTCACAACTGGTTACACCCCTTTACGGAGCTCACTTACACTCTCACCAACATGTTCAACAAGGAAGACACTATTCCGCTCAAAGATCCATACTCATGGTTCAAGCCTGTAGATGAGGCAACGACCTCGCTCGACAATTTCTTGGCCAAAGTTCGTTCCTCATCCTTTCTGCTTGAAGTGTCTTAAGCCACAAACATTCAGTGTCGTCCCTCAATGGTTCAGGACGACGGAACGAAGCCAGTAGGCTCCATAACATACGAGCAGTGGCCAGTGAACTCACCAGGTCTTCCAGTGGATATGGGTTACGCGTGAATCAGGCCCGGAAGAGGGAGACGACATGTCGGAGACATTGGCTGAGGCGACGGCAGTTTGTGAGTGTATACGTCTTTCGAGCTGTTACGAATGCTCATCCTGCGTAGTGGACGCGACTACAAAGAAGGTGGAAGACATTCAGGTGAGCAGCAGCAACCGACTAAAGATATGTTCTTAACAACGTGTAGAATGACGCATCTATCCCGCTACGCGCTAGCAAAAAGAAAGGGACGAAGAGCAAGAAAGAAGTACGAGAACAGGCGCGTCAGTCTCTTGTCTTTCTGCTCTTCGCTGATTATAAAATATATTCTTTGCACCAGGTTCAAGCGGAAGCCGCCGAAAAGCTTCGAGAGATATCAATCCGACGAAAATACTGCAATGGAAAATGGCAATTATACATCCCGCATTCCGGTATTGTCCTTAATCCTTTGCCAGGCTAACGTTTGCCGGAAGTGACAAGGTCGACACTATATGGAGTAGTCTCGCGAGTACGTCTTTTCTACTACGGCACGCGAATCCTGCTCATGTTCTTCTAGAATCATTGATATACGGTCCTCTGTCATCAACCGCTGCTTACTGCGCCAAAGTTTCTACGTGTCCGAGGGAGGAAGTGCCACATTACCAACACGTCATATGCATCTACATGCCAAATGTGTACGACAAGGATAGCGTGGAAGAGGTTTGTTCCCGCTTGGTGTGATACGTGTCTTGCACCAATCGTTGAACAGGTTATGAAAGTCCTCCTCAGACATCATGGAATGAACTTATCCGGAGTAAAGTCAGACCTATACACCGTGATAGGTAAGTCAATCCGCGACGCGTCTTGGGACGTGTTCTAATATTGTTTCAGGCATCAAAAGCAAACATCCGTCTGGCATGCCGTCAACAGTACGGTGTTTCCTCTTCATGCTGATATACACTCACGTTAATGACAGATATTGAAAGCGACAGATTTTATCAAAGACTCCGAGATAAAGGTATGTGAATTTCTCACACCGAAAATGTCATGTTCGACGCGTCAATCTGTCAGGAAATGAAAGACGCCTTTTACGCCGATCTCAAGAAGCCACCTGCTGCCGCTGGTTCATCCACAAAGACTGAAACAAAGGATAAAGATGAAAAGAAAGTGGATGCCAAGCCGAAGCTCAAGAAGAAGAAACAGAACGAGGACCCATTCGGGTCAGCCTCGGAAGACGAGGGCGTCGAGGACGCGTCGACAAAAGGCAAACAGCATGCCAGCGAAGATGATGACGAGAAACCTCGGAAGAACGCGAAGATGAAAGCGGCGACGCGAAAAAGACCGCGGGATGGCAGTGACAGTGATGATGAACCGCCGCCAAAGGCGAAGCGGGGAGCTAGAAAGTAACTGTGGTATGTGTTTGCCCCATCTATGTGTATCTATACGGGTATTACATGGCGTCTGTATATTCTGTGGGGTAGGCCTGGCAGTGCAGGTTGGAGTGGTGTGACTTTTGGACCTTGATTTGCTACTGATTTGCTAAGAGCGTGTGACTTGAACAAACACGCGGCGTCGGTTCAAAGCCTTCCCGATCACGAATCGGTCACCGCGCGCAGGCAGCAGCATTCGAGCGGGACGAGCCAGTAGACGCGACACCGACACTTGCCATTCCAGTTTTCGAGGCCTTTTATCCTGCTACCTCGCCGAGTCTTTCAATGTTATGGTCCGCCAGCCAGCACCGTTGCCTTCCAGCAGGAATCGCAATCGGGTTACCTTCAAGACGCGGCTCCGAATTCACGTCGGCGAACACCAAGCAGACACCAGCATTCTCGACGACGATACCGAGAAGACCCGACAACAGCAAAGAGTCTTTGGCGTCGACCAGGAAGACGCAAATGTGAGTAGTCGCCTCGGCCAATCAGAGCTCGCCGCGTCGCTTTTTGCCGTGGCTGTGCGTTCCGCGGTTTGCTGACAAATACACAGGAACACCATTTGCAACAAGTCTTGTCGGCAGCGGCGGCGGCACAGGCAGACAATGCCGGCGCGACGTCCAGTAGCAGCGCCGCGCCCGCCGCGTACATCCCGACTCCCGACTCGACCGGCATCGTCGACAATTACACTCAACTTTATCCCTCCAATCGATATAAAGATCCGTCCACCTACGTCTGCTCATCTCGCACCGTCGAGGAGTCCAGCAATGGTGGCCTTGCCCATGGCATCTGCTACTACATGGATGAGAAAGATAAGGAATGGGTCGACCGTATCAACGAGGAGGCCCGTGGCGAGGGCACTAGCGCACTGGCTGCACTGTCGACGCCTAGATCATCTGGTCGTAGTACGAAAGCTAAAGGCAAGGAGGCAGAGTCGGTACCTCCCATCACAATGTCCGAGGACGAGTTTGAGCTGGTGATGGGTCTATTTGAGCTGATAACGCACGAGGAGACGGAATATCTGCATCATGTGAGTGCTTTATTTCCCCATTCCCATGGGTCGCGTCTGATTATCGCGTATCTGCAGAGTCTCCAGAGTGGAATGGAGTTCCCGGAGTTCTCCACCTATCAAGATGTCTTTGCCCAGCCCTTGCCTGCCAACCTTTTTGCACTTTTTGAAGTTCCAGTGTGGACCCCACAGCCGCCTCAGTTGCTACGGATGGCGCGCGTAGTCTATCCATATTGGAGACAGCGAAAGATGGAGCGAGGTGGCCACCGAATCATACCAACGCTCAATGTACGTTTGTTCCTTGCGATCGTTGTATCAGCTTTGACACCTTTCTCTGTTTAGGGAGACGAATCGGACACGCTGAATGAATCCTACGTTTGTTTCAGACATCGCGAAGTAAAGGCCGTCCGAAAGACGCGTGCGTCTCAGGTCAATCCTTCGGAAAAGCTTGCTGCGTTACAAAAACAATTCTTGGAACCTCTCGAGATGGCGCGAAAGATCTTGAGCAGGGAAGATATGAAGAGCAAGGCGCTTGACGCGACTTTCCCTGTATGGCGCCTTAGAATGGAAATGGTCGATTTGAAACGCGCCAACCCATCACTGGGCTCAAAAGCAGACGATGAAAAGCTACTACTCGACAAGGAAAAGCCACCGGCCAAGAAAGTCGACACGTATGTTTTTTGTTTGCCACTTCAGTCATCGTGTCTGATTGCCTTTTGCAGGCGTTCAAGAGTATCCCATTCTCATCACAAAAGAGATTCTCTGTCTGTTGCTCCATCTTCTCGGGCAGAAGCTGCTCTCCGGCCAAGCCATCGCTCTTCGATCGTGGCCACTGAGATTGAAACAGCGCTTCTTAGGCGCAAGGAAATGGACCAAGACTGGGAGAATATGATTGACGTAGGTTTCTAGTAAACCTTCGAAATTCCCCTCACTGACGCGTTCAATCATACAGAACGCCTACGTTGCTCCAATCGTTCCTTATGCTGCCCGCCAATTCAAGTTTATCCTGCCATCGGGTACACCATTATGGCAGAAAGCGTCGTCTTCAGACCCTGAACAAGATTCTGAGCGGACACTGAGAGAACGTCAACCACTTGCCGTCCGTACGCGGGTCGGTCGTGGCGGTCGCATGATGGTTGACAGACGAAGAGCGTGTGCTCCGACTGTTCCCAATTACAGGGCGCGCCAACATGTTCCAGATGAGGGCGATGCTGAAGAAGTAGAAAGACAACGCAGATTAGCCGAACGGTGGCGCTACGATACTGATGATGCACCTCTTGTTCCACCCGAGGGTTCAGAAGAGCAGGATAGGATGCTGGTGGACGATTACGGGTCCCTCCATCTAAGCCATTCGATGCATCTCGTGGCCGACGTCGACCCCGCCCTGATTACAGATCCTTCCATTGTCAGGCAGACGCCCGAAGGGAAGAAGGAGACCGTCGTTCCGTTCAAGTTTGGCTTTGCCAACGCTTCAAACGTCGTTCCCGCCTCGCGCACATCCGTGCACCAACACCCCGCCTCTGTCTCCTCCCAACTTCTCCTCTCCGGCCCTGGCCTCAACAACATCCGCAAAGCGTCCAACCTGCGCAATTCCATCTCGACGCCCCTTCCTGCTCCGACTACTACCACGAATGGCACTGGCCGCGCCGCCATGACGATGCCGCACATCGAATCGGTGAAGATGGAGGGGATACAGGACGGGCATCCCATCCTCTCCCATGCGCAGCTCAAGACGGCCTTTGCCAACGTCGACCGCGGCGAGATGGCCAAGTACATCCCGCCCGCCCTCCGCCCTCCGCAATGGAACGCCAGCCCGCCTCAAACGGTCGAGTCTTCCATCCGCAAACCCACCCCCAACGTGACTTCGTCTGCTGCTACCCAGAATTATTGATCCCTGTCCATTATTTGCCCTCTGTTTAAACGCTAAATTACATCCCCCTCCTCAGCTTTTGTCCTGTATTTTTACCATTATCTATACGAGTAGGTCTAGTCTGCCAAAAATCCTGATGGCTATTTTTTTTTCGGATGTGTATACTTGATACAACATGTACTTGGACACAAAAATATGGGCGAATATGACCATGGCTTCGTGTAGTTCGCAATTCCAAGTGCTCGAAGACATGTGTGCGGTGGTAACAATACAAATGGAAGACAAGTGACTATATACAAGTGGAATAATGCCTATGCTAAGGTCCCGGCGCGATCACCTCGCTGACGCGAGCCTTCATCTTTTTGAGTTTCCGACCATCCTCTTCATCCGCAGCCGGTCTCGCCCTCTTCGGCGCCTTCTTCTTGCGCGGAATCTGCTCGTCACTCAAACCATCAGACTCTTCCTGATCCTCCATGCTGGGCTTGTACTCCAGCATGTCCCTCCCCAAGCGCTTGCGTTTAGAAACCTTCTTCGATGTACTGGCGGAGGCTTGTGTCGTTTGGCTGAAGGGTGGTGGCTGGCTGGGCTGCGTGGACGGTCCTGCTTGGCTAGATGGCGCATCCTGTGTAGGCGGTTCCGCTTGACTGGAAGGGGGTGGTTGGTTGGATGGCTCTCCTTGACTGGACGGCGGCGGAAGCGGATCAGTGGGTTGCGCTGGTTCGGGAGCAGCTACCGCCACCGTCGATTCAGCCTGCGTGGGCCTCGCGCGTTTCGCAGGCGGCTCCCCGTCCTCCTGCTCCTCGCGATAATCATCGTCTTCGTCACTTTCGCTGGAGGACGACTCGGAGCTCTCATCTTCATCAAAGTCGTCGTGTACCGCTTTCCGCTTCAACGGCGAACCTGGGACCACGCTCGATATGGACGCCTCCTTCCGAGGGGACGACTCGCTGACACCAGTTGATCTCCTCTGCTTCTTGTATTTGAGAGGATCTTCGCCAATCTTTGGAAGATAGTAGACCTCCTGCTCGCGCAACAGATCAAGCCCAACAAGCTGCCGAATAACCCCAATCAGGTAGGCATTGAAGTCGAGGTTCTCAATGTCAGAGACAACGCGCGTACTTTCTTCCACAGTCGCATCTCCATGATCCACGATTTCTTCGTCCTCCATAAGCTCAGCGTCGCCAAGAGTACAGCCCGGAACGAGAAACTGTATACGAGGCCCTTCCTCTTCAATCGGCAAGCTGATACGTCGATATCGACAATTAGACCGAGTGACTGGAGAGCTGTAGTAAACGTTGGTAGAGCCTCCAGCCTTGCCAGCCACTGGTCCCGTAGGAAGATGATGTTGATGCCGACGAGGTTGGGCATGGGTATTACCGTGTAGCAGAGACGAAGGCCAAAATGTCGACGGTTTAGAGGACGAAGTGCGCTGAGGAGGTCTCGTAGGCGTGGACGCCGGGACAGTGGTAGTGTCCGAGTTGTCAGTAGCAGTCGACATGATGGATGACGCTCGGGAGGTGAGCCGCCTGTGATTGGTCAAACTCTTCGTTTTCTTAGGAGCAACAACGGGAGTAGAAGTCTCTTTCTGTTTGCCCTTGTCCTTGGGGCCCACACTGGCCGTGGACGTCTTGCGATTAACACGCGTCGCACGCTTGCGTTTGCCAGTGGATGGACCTGCTTCATTCACGACGGCCGATTTCCGGCCTGCCTTGGATGTCGAGGGCTTTTTAAAATCGCTAGACATAAAATTAGCATCACATCGATTCCGGGTAGAATGAATTGCACTCACTCTTCCTGGTCCAAGGACTCATTCAGCGAACTGAGCGGAGATATAAAAGCACCATTACCAGATTGCGGCGTCTGTACAGACGGGCCCGCAATCTGGGACGCAGGCAAGGCGGTGTCCACACTAAGCTGAGGTGTCAACCTCCCATTTGAGGAAGTTTTAGCTGGACTGGCATCGACGACAGAATTTGATCGTGAACTGACGACACTCGCGGTTCGCAGAGACCCATTTCTTGAAGTTTTCCGTGGTTGCGAAAGACTCCGTGGAAACGCGCCCGCACTCAGAGATATCATGGAAGTCCCTCTAGACCCCCGACCCAAGCGTGATCCACAGACTGTACACCTCGCTTCGCTATCTGCATTTAAAAAGGTACAGGAAGGGCATGATTTGCCTTGGGAATTGAGGCCAGGAGCAATTGGTGCTGGCTGGGCGCTCTCGTCGTCGTCGCATGAAGAGCTAGGTGGACCAGGACCGACATTGTCGGTAGGCGGCGGAAATTGAAAGGCCGGAGCGTGATTTATAAGAACTCGGTCGTGTGATGAAGATACAGGCGCGCGCTCGGTTGGAGGTGTGACGTTTCGAATAGGCGGGTAATTTATAGGAAGGTGGAACTGAAATGCTGGCGCCTTTCCATCATGCGAGAAAGCAAGCGGGTGAAGCCCGGTGTCGCCCCTACGACTCGGTGACTGATAGTGGACACTGAAGGACCCGGGATGTGTCCACATCCCCAAGTCGGGTGGGGTGAACAAAGGCGACTGCGAGTGAGTTGTTGAACTACTGGAACCCGATCCTGACGCCTCTGGCAATTGACTGCCTGGTCCCCGTTCAAGGCTCGGGCCCATCTGATTATAACTTGATTGCCCAGTATTGTGGTGAGGATGCGGATACGCAGTGCCAACAACGTCACGCTCCGGTCTCCAGTGGTAAGGGTAAGCCTCGGCGCCATCATTCGATAACTTAAAGTAACATTGAGTTTCCACAGAAAGACATTATTGATAAGGAACAAACCTTGGGGGATCCCGCAATGTGCATCCCACTCCATGCTGGCGGATACAAGTGGTCAGACCCATGAACTCCAGGCATGTTAAGATTGAGATGATTGTTGTCATAATTTGAGAATCCCTGACCATAATCGAAAACGTCGGTATGGGTCATGGAATGAGTCTGGAGATCTTGGTTCGCATAGTCGGCATGATTCATAGAAGGTTGCACATGAGTCTGGATATCTTGGTTCGCATAGTCGAGGAGCTCAGTTTGGAATTGTTCATGATTTTCCTGAGGAGGGGTCGGCAAGAAAGTGTTATCCCAGTTTTCAGGTCGAGGCAGCGCCTCTATCGGTTCAGTAGGTTTCTCGTGCACTGGGTTGAGAACTAAATCAGGTATCAGCGTTAATCCAGAGCGAAATAGAGCTAAATAATGTACCAGGTACAACAGGAGCCTCTTGCTCTTGGGAGACCTGCGGCAGAGCCTCAAAGTGTAAGAAATCCGAGTCGATCAGATTCTGATTTCGATTATCGGGGGAGTGATCAGCCTGCGTTGTGGAGGGAGCCTCAACCTCGGTAGATTGAACGGAAGTTTCGGGAGCTGAAGAGTCTGCTGCCGGTTCGCGTAGTGGGGAAGTCTCTGAGATTGGCTTTCCTACCTCGGGAACAGAAGACGCTTCCTCAACCTCCTCGACAGTAGTTTCAGTCTGAGGAACCGTCGAAGTCTGCTCCATGCCTATCGTCTCCAATTCCGACGACTGCACTTCTTCGACTTCTTCAATCGGCTCGACCTCAGGACGACCTGAAGCTTGTTCCCCAATTGGCGACTCTGGCTCCGAAATCTCTCGCGGCTGCTCTTCCTCGACTTCCTGAACAATCGATTCCACCTCGAGGATTGCTGGAGTCTTTTCCCTCGTCGTCATCTCCACCTCTGGAACCTTCACCTCTTCAGTTTCCTCGACCTGCGCAGTCTGTTCGTTGCCTATTGGCTCCACCTCAGAAGTCTCACCAGACCGTTCCTCCTCGATCTTCTCGTCGATTATCTCAATGCCTTCGTCAATCTGCTGAACCTGAGAATGCTCTTCCACGGGCCCAGCTGCAACCTGCTCCTGTTCAACGACGACATCAAGCTCTTCACCAAAGGCCTCGTCAACGTCTTCGAGCTCTCCAGCCGCATCTTCTTCTTCATAGACCTCAAACGCGGGAACATCGGGTGACTCTTCAGATTCCTGGACAGGCGTTTCTTCATTACCATCCTGCTCCTTGGTTTCTTCCTCCAGGACTTCGAGTGGTGGTGCGGATGCGGGTACTACTGGTTCGGCAGGAGCGATCCACACGTCGGTGGGTGTATCAAGAACTTCTGCTGTTGTCTCCTGGATAGGTACAGATTCAACAGCGGGAGCAATGTCTCGAAGAGCTGGATCTTCGACTGGAGCAGGTAAAATCGCCTCGGAGGTAAACGTCGACATTTCAACTACTTGTGATTGCGAAGCATCTGGTAATGGGTCGACATCCATCGCATCTTCCGAAACGTCGTCAGGATGGGAAGGAGGGTCAATGGAACGAGAAAGTTCTTCCAGAGCGGGCGCAGTGTGGACTTCGAGTTCGGAAGCAGGAATGTCATCGAGCGATAAATCAGGTTGAGCCATTTCCTCTACCGTCTGAGACTCGGTGTCGGCGGTCTCGGTGGGATTGAGCATGGGTGACATTTGCCAATCTTTAAGAACTTGAGAGGTGTCAGGAAGAACAGGCGACTCCAGAGACGACTCTTCAACGACCTCCATTTCAATTGACCCGGGACTTTCTTCAGACGATTGCAGTTGCTGGTCATTGGAAGATACGTCGTCGTCTAGGAAAGATGCGAACCATTCAGGATGTTGGCTGAGCACCGCATGGAAGCGTTGGCAGACAAGAGCCGAAGATTGAAGGGATTCAACGTCGGGAATGAATTTCAAAATAACCTCGATGAGAGGCAGAGGGAGAGAATCGATGGAATAATGATATCGAGGGGCCGGCTCCTCGTCCACAATGGGAGAAGGTTCCCGATCAACTGAGAATGATGGTGAAGCCACCTCTTGAACAACAGGCGATATGTCTTCATCTTGGGGAATCACCTCGAGTGCAATTGTAGGTTCTGCTGAGGCCACTGGGGACTCCACAACAACCGGTTTGTCCTGAGAAGAGTCTTTCTCTACGACTATATCTTCTGGCAGGGCCACCAGCGAGTCCTCGGGACCTCCGTTGTGAAGCGCGTCTAATGGAGGCTCCGTCTCGACGATCATGGGTTCTGGCGGCACTACCGACGACTCGATGGGAGATATGTCATCAAATTCAGCGTTTGAAGATTCTTGGATTTCTTCCTCGATGACGATAGGTTCTGTCGGGGCCATCGGTAATGTGGCGGGTAACAAGGGAGAAGGCTCGTCTTCTTGATCTTGCAACACGTCCGGCTTCATTGTTGATGTATCGTCAGGATGCGATGATGCAGCTCGGGAAAACATGTCGTCGAGAGCAGGCTCAGCCTTTGGGGGCTCCTCGTCCAAGTGTAAAGAAATGTGTTCCTCCTGCTGTACGGATTTCAACGGATCGGGTACTGGTTCTTGCATGACTTGAGAATGCCATACTAGAGGTGTAGAGTGAAGGAGATCATCCGACTCACCATCCTCGATGTCATCCTCCTCGACAGAGCCCTCTGCCTGATTCTCCGAAGGTGCTTCCGCCACTGATACTGATTCCTCTGTATGAACTTGGTCCATTGATACATCATCCTCATATTCGACGAACTCGATGGAATTTGCCTGCGGCTGTTCCGTTAACTGTGAATCGGGCGGAAGAACTTGAGCATTATCTTCAGAAGCATCAAGCTCGTCCTCCTCTACTTGGGTACGTGAATGGTCCAATGGTGTGCCGACAGCCTCCTGTACGTCTTGCTCAGGTTCATCTATCTCGAAAGAGGCATCCTGAGCGGCAGGCGCGTCGTTTTCAGAACCCAGGTCGACGTCGAGTACTGCTGCCTGCTTGCTAATAGGTGGCTCTTCCTCCTCCTCTTCCTCTGTAGCTTCATCGGAATCCAGATCCAATTCGATGACTTCTGGCGCTTGTTGGACTGGGGAATCTGCCAAGGACACGTCAGAGTCGAATTCATCCTCTTCGTCATCGGCGTAAGAGATGCCTTCGTCAGCACGGTGGGCGAAAGTATGTAATGATGATGGCAGCGGTGTATGGGAGTTATCGCGGGGAGGTGGCGAAGACCCTGTTGGATGTTAAGAGCGAAATGAATAGAACAACATGAAACACACCAATGTCGTCTTCATAGTCATCTTCATCATAGATATCGCGCGATGAATATTGTTTGCGAACTGGAAATTGTGGTAATTCGACCTCGACGACATCGTCTGCTTCGTCGTCGTCACCTCTTCATCGTACGAGCCTTCTTCATCATAGCTGTCAACCTCAGCTTGTCCATCTTCAAGTTGACCGTGTAGACCTTCTTCCACGTTCATCCCGTTCCACGAGGCATGCTCATCGTCGTCATCGTCATCGTCAATGACTGAGTGGCGAATTGGCTGAGAAGACGGCCCTGATTGATTGTCGTCTGCGTAGAGCTCGTCTTCTTCGGGAATGTCAGAGAGAAAGTCATCGCCCTCCTCTTCCTCTTCGTCATACTCCTCTTCGTCTTCATCCTCCTCGTCCTCTTCCTCTTCTTCCACCGGCGGCGCTAAACTCATCCTCGCAACCTCCTCCTCTTCCTCCTCCGAGTCGGAGCCGAGGTCTATGGGCTCCTCGAAACTGCCGGTGCCGCGGACTCCAAGCCCGGGACCTTCTCTGGGATCGCGAGCTTTGCCTTTTTCGACAGTCCTGCGCGCTTGCAGCTCCAAAAACGTAGTGTCGTCGTCATCGTCGTAGTCCGAGTCGACGTGAAGCTTTGAGTCGGCGACATGAGTGGTCGATGGCGCCGCGTCAAGGGTATCTTCGATATGGCCCAGCGCCCGCCGCAGCGTTCCAGTGATATTGCCTATCCACGCGTCAAATTCGGGCTGCGTAAACTTGTCGTACGGGTTGTACACCGGCGCCTTTCTTAGTCGAGCGCCAGACCCGCCGAGTGTGGCGGTGGTGCCGCTGTTGCGCGCTGGTCGGGGCAATTCCTGCTCCCATTTCGACCCCATACTTTCTATCGCCGCCCTGGGCGCTGTTCGAGTAGTTGAAAGCAGAATGGAGAGCCCAACGTCGCGACTCGCGCAGCGCGACTCGTGGTGGAGGAAAACAAGATTAAAACTCCGACGTCATGCCTTGTCTGGGTTTCAACGTGGCCGACAATCCGATCTCCTGACCATCACTGCTTCGACCTGGGTTCAAGAATCAACAACCATTAAAGCTCTTGTTTATGCGCTCCTTCTATTATCGGAGAACCAGTATACTGTGCGCAACCCTGTTTGTTGGCCACACCGCCGACAAGTTAATGGCGGACATTCGGAGTACGATCAGAAAATTCACCAATTTTCTGGACTGTGCTAGCTCCTTTATCTCTCCAACGCAGGGGCAGCTACCTTGTCGCGTTCTATCTAGGCGACAAGTCTATTTCTCCGGCGCGCCGCTTCACATCGCCGCCGAAAGTTGGTAAGATTTCGCAAGAAGATTCAAATTTGATACAAGGCTTCCTAAGTTTGTCGAAAGCGCTGTGCGACGATATACAACATATGCTCATCAGTATTCGTAGCACACATCTACGACAGTACACTCATGCGTCGACAAAGAAATATCTCCGCCGGCTTTCCAATCAGAAACGTTTGGACTCCTTCTTCCACATCTGGATAAGCTTGCCACGAGATATCATGTTGGGCGCCTACTTCCTCGAGCGCCTACTTGAACCCTTGGTACCATCAACTACCCCCAAAAACTTAAACAAAAGAAACGTAGCGTGAGACATGGTCCATCTCTCTTCAGAGCGCCTATTTGACAGACATCTACTTCTGGGACGGCGTGGAATTCGCAGAAGCCAAGTGGCCTGCTCTTGCCACGGACACCGCTGATCTCAATCCAAGAAGTACAGATTTTTGAATAGTCCAAACGCGATAATCATCTTAGGTGGGGACAGTCTTGTTGTTCATAGAGTACAACGCAAGCGATAACACTTTTCCGTTGCTAGTTTAGAACAAGGCTTGACAATAAAGCATGCGCTGCCGTCACAAGGTCCCTTCCTATGTCCTTGTTTTATTGTGATCCTTATTGTTCTTCCTTGTTCCCCAGATCACGCCTTTGGATGTTCGTGTTATGGCAAAGGTGTCCAGGTTCCCACAGGCTTCGAGGACAACAAATAATCTTCCATATCTGTCGACTCATTTGTCTTCTCAAAATGGAATGCACACTTGTTAGGCCAGGGTGATCTCCGAAGTGATGGACCCACACTGATTGTGTGAGTCCCAACGACTTCCTATAAATACTTCCGACCTCTTCTCCATGCCTCGTTCCACAACGCTCAACTCTCTCGACCAGTGCCACTCAGCAGTTACCATTCGGTGTTTCTGCTCCTTCTCGCTGCTCTACCCATCATCTCATCGAGCCTTCTTATCATGTACTCCTTGTACTCCGAACCTGAGCAAATCCTCAACGCTGACATGATCGACGAGTAGGTCCAGTTCACTAACAATAACCTACACCACTCATCAAAGTCATAGAATGGAATATATCCAGTCGCATTCATCCAAACTTTTCGACGACCTCAACTCTCCTTGGGCTCCTCTAACAATGAACGAAGTAATAGTACGTGTCTTCCATCTTCCTCGATATTCGTGGTCCTGACCAACATCATCATTAGGGGGACTCGGAATATTCCCCAGTCATCGCAGCACCGCGCCCAAGCCCATTCCTCTCCTTTGCGCTTCGAGAGTATTCCTCTTCGCCCTACTCTATCGGGTCTCCTCTCAGTGACACGCCCTCGCTCTGCAGCACTCCATCCCCGACCATTAACCCCATGGACCTGATGGGCCCTTCACCATGCTCTTCGGATTGGAGTCCATGCGTGAAAGCCGAAAGTCCCCTTCCTTCCATTCCCTCGTTGCCTCTCTGCAATGTTCCCGATGACATCTTGACTTTGAGGAACCTCCAGATCAACAACGATGACTTGATGGATCTCGACGACGACCAAGTCGTCCTTGAGACTCTCCGGGGGCGCAATTCCGATGACGAGGACGACGACCAAGACGAGACTTTCGTCCCCGACGACGAGCCTCCCGCCAAGCGCCAGCGCCTCAGTCGTTCCGCTTCACCGCGCGCATCGTCGAGCCCAAAACCACGTCGTTCCAAGCTTTCGTCCCCATATGCTTCGATGCATTACTGCCCCTTCTCCAGGTGCCACTTCCACTCTGAGCGCTATTCCGACGTGGATAGACACGTCAAATCGGTGCATGAGAAGATTCGCTTCGCCTGCCCGGTGTGCGACAAACAGCTGACGCGCCGGGACGCGGTTAAGCGCCACCAAGAGGCGGGCGATGCTTGCAATAAAGCACTCAGGAAAAAGGCCAAGCTTCTTGGAAAACTGTGTTAATCGGTTTCGTTTGAGTCCGTCACATTGCATTATACCCTTTGTTGTGAATCTCCATATCTTGCATCTTCGTGTACACATCATTTATCCAGTCTCGCTTTCCTCGTTGTGTATTTATCTACTGTAGTCTCTGCTCTCGTATTGCTCTCGAATTGATTTCGGCCTGCTGTGTTTTTGTCAACATGTTACAATGGAAACTACCACAGAGTGGATTTCACGTATCGCCGTAGTAAAGTCTGATTAGAATGAAGTGATGTGTGTGTGTTTCCACACAGTGATAGAGCAGAATGATGAATTGACCTATGTCGCCCCCTCTTTCCCACACCGATAGAAATGTTATGCGCTAGGAAGCTCGTGCAGATGTCTAGACTTACGTCAAAACGCGCTCGCGATGCAAGGATGTCGACTTACTGTCCAAGAAGTTTGTTCATCTTCATCATATTTAGTTTGTCCACAGCAAACACTGCCTTGAACTTCTCATCGCCTAGAATTTCGCGCCCGTCGGCTGGATTTTGGAGATTGTTGGCCTTGATGTATTCCCAGAGTTTCTTGACACATTGAGGTCGGGAGAGCCGGTCAGTCTCCAGAAGTGCGGCAAGAGGCGCGCTAGAACACAAGGCATAAGCTAGAGAATCAAACTGCAATGAAAGAACATACCTGAGGGCGTGTTCTTTGGCAAAGCCACCCTTGGCACCCCCGCCGGTGGAAGCCTTCTTGACTTTGGGTTTCTTTGACGGCGACCCCTCTGCGTCACTATCAGAGTCGACAGTGGCGGCGCTCTTCTTGGTCCTGCCGCCGCGCTTCGGCTTAGCTGCGCCATTGGCAGCCTTTCTACCACCGCGGGCCGTACTCCTCCGTTCGCGGCCGTTTATTTCCTGAGAGAGCTGGCGGGCAAGTTCCGCGTCACTGAGGACCTCGGACTTCTTTGGTGACGCCTTCTTCGGGGCTGCTTTCTTTGGCTTCTTTTTAGGCGAAGCTACTTCATCGTCGTCGTCGTCGTTCTCGTCTTCATCATCGTCTTCGCCATCAGACTCGTCACGTTTGCGTTTGTGGGTCCGTTCCTCTTCGCCATCATCCTCCTCCTGTCCCTCCTCTGAGCCACTGCCTCCATCTGGACTGATACGCTCGAATTCAGCAGCTATCATTTCCTCGAGTTCTTCCTTATTCTCCTTGAGAAAGCTGGGCGTCAGCGACTCGTCTAATTCAGGCAACAGCTTTCGAACACCCCGAGCGGTGATCGTCGACAAATCTGTCTCCGGGCGGGTTAGAATCTCCCTGACCAGAGGCGCAATAGCTGAGATATCCATAGAGTGGTTCCGTAGAATGTGTATCCGAATCCGTAATGAAGGTTTGAGAAAGGCGGCGTGGGCCACGTGGTCACCGCTTCCTTTTTGAGGTTGTAATGCTTCCTCATCGCGACCTTCTTTAGCCTTCATTCTATTACCCAATCGGTGACGAGGCTTGCCATGCTAGACACAGAGGTAAACATAACGCGAATCGCGAACGATCGACAGTCTAAACTAAACTTCCCATCATGGACAAAAGCCTGGCTATCACGCTCGGCTGCATCATCCCCATCGCCCTCGCCATGACTGTTCTTTCTATCCATGTCCTCATCCAGATCATCAAACGCAACCGCCGCGCGTTTAAATGCTACTAGAGAAACAGGAAGAGGATAACATCGCTGTTCGTATTGGGCTCATGTATCCGCACAACTCATCCCGCCTTTGTAGAGAGGCGCTGTCTTCGGTCTAGATGCCCACCCACGACGCATCGACCTCCTCAAGGGCTACAAGAGCAACCTCGATTTGCTCCGCGTATCACGCCACGCGACAGTGTCGCGTCTCTTGTATCTAGCCCCTTCACCCAATTCCGTATCGCCGAAACCAGAAAGAGCTGCTTTTTCAGAAACAACATCGGATGGCTCTTCAGCTCGTTCAACCCCCGCCATTACTATGCAAGATTCTTCTTAGACAAGTGAAGTTCCGTTCTATTCAAGCTTGGTCTTCTTGTCATTGCTTGTAGTTTGAATAGAATCCTTCTTTTCTCCTGCGCCAATTTAACTCGCGTGAAAAGTTTGAATCAAGCTTGCGAGATTAGTCCTACACTGATCTATTATGTTTCCTCGGTTCTACTATTTACTCAATTGTGATCTAACCTACAGTGTAATGTATGAGTACATATAATAGAGTTGCGTACTCGCCACGATAATTTATGTTAGTACTACTAGAGAATGACTGAATCAGTAAGAAAGCATGTTAACAACGACAGGCTGCATTTTTCCATCGCGAATAGCCTGAATGCAAACGTTAGTCGGTCATCGGAGCATGCAAATGCGGAGACTCACCTCGTGAATCAAGGAGACATTCTGTCCGGTAGTGACCTCGTCGACACCATGACCGTTGGCGAAACGATGATAATTTTCCGATCCATGCATGCGGATCCCCAGAGTCAATCGGACAAACTCGTACAGTGGTCGCGTCTTCTTCAGATACTTGCTCGCAGGTGCAGGTCCCCGCTCCCCAAAGAGGTACGCTCTCCGCAGCTGATCGATGAGCGAGGTCGCCCTGGTCGCCACACTAGAGCGGAAGCGTGGAATATACGACAGTGCGATGCCCGCGTTCATGGAGTCGCAGGTGAACGAACACTCGGTGAAAAAGTCCACGAGCACGGTAGAGCTAGAAGCTGCCACCTTCACCATTCTCTCCGGCGCATCCATCGTAGTTGTGTGATCCAGGTGTCAATAATTACATTCGACACCTTCCCGGTGAGTAGCTCAAGGTCGGATTGTGAGAGCGTGCCGGCGAAAAGATTTCCGAGTTCCTCCTTGACTATGGTACGTTCACCCGCATATAATTCCTCCTGCAGCGCGCGGAGATCGTAGGCTGTGGTAACTTAAGCGATCAAGCTTGATGAGTTTACGGATCGACTAACCTTGACAGATGAGATACAGGTAAGACGCCATGAGGATGGACAACGTCTCAAGCGAGTTGATAGTAGCGCGACCAGAGATCAATGCCAACGAGCTGTGGAGTATTCAAGAGTTAGACCCGTACACATTAGTAGGAATCATGTACACATACTTGACGGCCTGATTGTGCATCTCGGCTGACTGGATATGAGTCGACACGGGATTAGCGAGGTAGCCAAGCTCAGCGACATATGCTGCCGTGGATATGTCAATACCCTTTCCGTGGTAGTTTAAGGATGGATCCGTAGCGGCAAGTGACGGCGGGAGACCGCGATTCATAGAAGGGTCGACGAGCTCCGCACATTGAGCGAACATTATCTTGCCAAGGTGGTGAAGGCTAAGACGGGTCTTCTCCATGGCATTTGTGACAGCCATGGCCTGGAAGTTACCTCCATGGTGAATTGTACCAGTCTCTCCGTCAGACAACGGGTTATCAGTGGCTACGAGTACGTCAGTACGACTAAGTCAAACTTTGTGTAATGAAAAGACGGACTTGAGTTGCATTCTATCGTTATCGTCTTCAAGGAGGCAAGCAAGTCCTCCACTTGAGGACCGATGAATTGAGGGGCGGTACGAGTAGAGTAACGGTCTTGACGCAAAGATCCTTCGTCTTCTTTGATGCTGACTTCCTCTTCATGCGTTTGAGCAAAGTGGCTATCTTCCAAGAGATCCCAGATAATTTTAGCGGATTCCACCTGGGACTTGTCATCAGCCTAATATGAAGCTTGACCAAAGTTAGATGCCCACCTGTCCCGGATGGGGTCGAGCGACGGCGTGAATGAAAGGATCGAAAGAAGCTCGAGTCCCAGTCAAGGCTTCCACGCCCATGGCCGTGCATACTTGCGCAAGCAAGGTCAGATGCACGGCGTCGTTAAGAGCCAAAGATGCGACCGAGGCAGAGAACGCTGTACCATTCAGAATACCAAGCGGTTCTTTCGAAGCAAGAGAAAGCGGCTCGATATTGTGTTCCTTCAACGCAACAACAGAAGACACAACAGAGCGAGAACCAAACTGCGCGGGGCCGTTGAAGACGCGTATCGATGGATTACCGCAGACGGTCCCGGCAATATAGGACAGTGGTGCCAAATCTGAAATTGGAGACTCTCAGCACAATAACTTGCTTTCATAACGCGGAATACATACCGCCGGAAGCAGAAATACTTCCGCGTAACGGAACGACGGGAATAACGTTGGCGTCGAGAAGCTCTTTCATTTTCGCAATGAGCTCCCAGCGAACACCAGAATGGCCACGGATGAGAGAATTCATCCGAACAAGGATTGCCCCTCGAACCCATGCTTCGGGCATAGTCGTGGAACCCATGGGATCGAGAAGCGGTAGAGCTTCGAGCGGCTTCGTTGAAGAAGGAAGAACACCACTGTGCTGCATCTGGAGCAGACTATGGCCTAGAGCGATAGGGAGATCTGTACGCGTATCTGCGCTGCCACCAAAGCCGGTGGAAACGCCATAGACGCTGATTCCGTTGTCGACTTTGCCTGCAAGGACCTCTCGGCTCCTGGCGACGCGTCTTTTCACCTCGGGAGACGAGGTGAGCTCGACGGAGGCTTGATATCGCGACGCTGCCGCAACAGCCGCGATTGAGAGCGTTTTGCCGTCAAGTGTCACAGGTTTGCCATGCCTAACGGATAGATTAGAAATATCATCGACACAACAGGTTGACATACTTGTATGATTCGAGTTCCTTGAAAGAGTCGACGAAGTTGGACAGTAGAGGAGTGGAAGACTGGGAAGAGGGAGACATGGGAGCCTCTACCCGAGCAAGAGCAGGAGTTGCATTGAGTCGAACGATCTTCCGTTCGAGCAAGGATACCGCGGGAGCAGGAGCTGAAGAGGTGCGGCGGGTGGTCCGGGTCTCGGAGAAAATAGCCATAATGTTAAGTTAAGAAGGAGTATAAAGTAACTCTAGGGTGGGGTTGTAAGGAGGGGGAAGAGGTGATACTAATCCAAGCCCAAACGCGGGCTGGCCTTAAATACTCGTTCAGCCTTGGGCGATCATTTTCGAGAGGAGAGATCCGGATCCGAAGTTCATGATTGACTGGAGGAGCCGTTCAAAGTGCCCTTCCCGCAACGTGAGCGCTCATCAAGGCAACATCGCAAAAGTCAACATCCGTTTGAGTAAGCGTTTCACGAAGAAGTCCTGGTGACGACACCACTACTGTATTGGCTATGGCGCAACGTGGCAAAAATTTTCTAGGCAAACCGCCGAAGTTGAGTCACGAAACAAGTGGGAACGTCGACAACGCTGCCGACATCAACATGCGGATCCAAGGCACTGTGGTCGGGGCCCACGTGGAGTGCCTAAAAAGGTAACACCGTCGATCGGAATTTGAGCGGAATCGACGACCACTGTTCTCTCTGCTTCACCATATGCTCGACCATGACTCAAACATTCGAAACTTGTATTCTCGACAGGGACGTGTACAGCATTCTCCTCCATCTCCGTGATGACTCTGCGCTGCAGCCAATGAGAAAAGCCTCGACCTCCGATGACAAGGGAGAAAAGGCATTGAGTTGACGCGTCGAGTCTCCGTTTGCTGTGAAGGACTCTAGGGTTGTTTAATAGAGCCCCCTCGCAGCTGCACGATCCTGATTTACACTGTTGGCGTGGATGCATTGCCCCGAATACCCAATTTTGAACTGTATCTCTCAGCCACTAGCCTAACTCCGGCGCTGCGCCACCCCATCTGAAGTATGGTGACTACGAACTAGCGCTATCACGGAACTGACGTAGGCGGGGGTAGGGCTAATCACTGCTCGGCCCCGCTATCGATCCCTCAGATCCATTATGCACAATCATCTAGGGAACTTGAATAGCCACGTATTCTGACTCTTACGTTTGTTTTGCAGTGATATCTGGGCGCATAACAGAACAGCAATGAGGCTTGACGAGCGTTTAAACGGTACAGTATTCATCTCATTGCCGGAAGCAGCAAATAACCTTGATAACGGGGCACCGTTCTTGCCTGGTGTATTGAATATTAAAGCGCCTCTCCACCGAGTAAGTACTTCTACTTCAGCTTACGAGACGCTGAGACGATTTTCAGGAGTAGCCGTTGTGTCTTACTGGGATGCGGTGATAAGTATGGCTTCGAGATGTTCTTCTCATCAATCACGGATAACCTCTGATTTCTGAACACGAACTCGGTGTCTCACGCGACGTGTTCCTTGTTCTATAGGCGGATATCGATAGCTATAGTGGCTGACAGAAGATACGGTGAAGATGATGGACTTCTCGAGTATCACAATATCCGTTATTGCCTCGGAGCAACACACTATGTGGGTTGCAGATATGTCTTGTAGTCGACATTAGACCATTCTGGTGTGGCGTTCGACATTGACGGTGATATTGAGAAGACCTCTATCGTGAGATATTTGTTCATTAGTATGACACCTGACGCCCTTGATGCAAATCCCATCTATCTCGTGTATTAACGTATCAACGCGGCTTTTGCTGGCATTGTGGTACCGGGCAAAACACCCCATCTTGACCGTTTTCCAGAATGATGAAACCCAGAACCGCCGATTCTGTTTGTTGAGATGTAAATGCTGGCATTTCGCAGTTCATCAGTATGCACCAAGTGAACAGCTCGTCGCGGGATTACTCTTGATAAATTGGCTGCGCCACGGGTAATCTCAGGGATCGCTGATCTTGCGCAAGTCGACGTGATCTCCGAGTCCTGCAGTCTGGACTGGTGGCGCACCCCATGATGGCCTTGAGGTTTCTCGGCATGAGGATAAATAGCATAAGACCCCATAACGGATATTGTGTTTCTACATTGATACAAGGAAAACGATAACTCGAAAACGAAGTAGGTATGTGAGCGAAAATAAGTGCAATGATACACATGTATAACACGAGAGGAAAAGTCAAGAAGATTATCTTTAAAATGGTATCCATTGAACCCTGTATGTCAACTATCAATCAAGAGATACACAGGGATCAGATAGCGTACTCACCAGGAGGATAAGGATGCTTTGTTGATCGAGATGCGGGGAGTCGGTACCTCATGACGACTTTAGTGCGCGAGTTTTCGGAGGCGAAGCTGATGATGCCTCCGCCGCCATCTCCGCCTCTTTGCGATTGCGACTGTGCTGCAGATTGCGCTTCCCACACGCATTCGTGCGCTCGTGCCGCAGACGTGCATCTGCACGCGATAAGTCGGTCCCACAATGCTTACAGCGCTTCGACTCGTCGACGATTTTAATCTCGGGGTGGGCGCCCGACGACTTAATGTGTCGCTCGACATCGTTGCGGCGCGTGAACGTCTTGGTGCAGCCAGCAACAGTGCAGGGGTAGCGATCACCGGTTTTCCGCCTTTTGCCGCCGACAAGGGAGGAATTGGGCGGGCGGCCGCGCTTCCTGGGGACGCTGACGAGGGGCCCTGGAACGTCGTCGTCCGAGTCTAGGTCGTACGCGCCATCGTCCTTGCCCAAACTGACCTTTGTCTTCTTAGTCGGCTTAGCCGGCGGTGATGACTTGAGCTCGTCAACTTCGTCCTCGCCATCATCATCCCAATATTCCTCTTCCTCTTCTTCCTCCTCGGATTCAAGCTGCGCCTTTTGAGTGGCGATCCGTGCGCGTGCAGCTGCGCGTCGCGATGGACCTGATCGAGACAAAGATGGCTCTGGTTCTGGTTTGGAACGACGCGGTGGTGGCTTGAATATAGGCGCGGAAATGGATGACGAGCCAGGACCGCGAATGACACGGTAGGAGGGAGCAGGCGTAGTGCTGTAGTCGGAGCCAGTGTCCTGTGAAGACTGGCGGGGAGCAGGGCGTCGCTTTTCCAGGTAGGACGGGGTGAACGACGGGGCGTCCTGGGGCGTTATGGGACAAGATTCCTCGCTGCTGGTCTTTGTGCTTCGCTTCCAGTCAACAGACGGTGACAGGGAGAAAGTAGGTTTGGGGATGGTGCTGCTAGTAGGCAGCGGGTCTACAACCATGTCCTCTTCAGATTCAGGTTCATCCTTGTCATCATCAACACGCTTATCGTTGATATCCATGGCTTGCATAGATGGTGTAAGCTGGGCCTTGGTGGACGGAGTTGTAGAAGTATCAGAGGAGGATGAGGGCTGTTCTTTGCCAGTTTTGTCTTTGTCTTTGTCTTTATTCTCGTCGTCCTCGTCTTCCATGTATCGGAATGCCGCTTCCATGTCATGGCGAATTAGAAACTGCCGAGCATAAGTTGCCTAGTTCAAGTCGGAGAAAACAAAGTACGCACTGCGTCGCGGATCCCAAGTGGCTTAGGTGGCTCGTAGTTGGCGTCTGCAGAAACGCCGACAGGCCGGGACCTGCCATCCATGGTGTTGACCCAAACATGGGCTTTGGGCGGGTCGAGAGTGGGCATCCCGTTCGACGGCACTGTCGGCGACACTGGTATCTGGGCAGCCACTGGACTGGTTGGCCATGGCGTGATGCTAAACCAAGAAATGCCGCCATCAAACGACGACACGCGCGAACAAAGCGGATGCGTACCTTTCCACCTCGCCAGGGTCCTGCTCGTCGTCGTGCTCAGCAGACTCACTCACCGTCGCGCTCGTGCTGCTCCCAGGTCGGGCGGAAGGGGGCGGAGGAGGCGGCGACATCGCGGGGAGACGATCCACTGGGCCCATCGTGGATCATAAGGGCACGCGGTTTGCTGTTGTTTTGTTCTGGGAATTTTTCAATAGCGCTTGTATGTAAGCGCCACACTGGGCTATCGGCAGCGTGGCGTTGTCATGTATTTAATCATTCCTTATCCGCCGGCCTGCTCGTTTTTCACAGAGCTTACCAGGCAGCGAACGAGTAGTATATTTGCAGTATTGCTTGGAAGACGGCATATATAGCCGGCCGGTAGTGTGGCGAACCAATGGCACCTGCCTCATTTACGCTACCAGGGCCCACGGCCGAATCACACTGTAGGTCTAGACGCTCCCATCTGCTCTCCGTGCATCACAGCAACGAGCAACGCCCCCGCCATTGCCCACAATATTTGTCGCCACCATCGCGCCACAATAGCTCGCGACATGATCTAACATGATACATGTGAACTAGTCCGGCTTCGGACCGCGCAGCCAAGCATAGACACACAACTCACGTAAGGTATCTTATCGAAAAATTAGCACTGCCTTCTGCTCGTTTCGAATCATGGTATACTGCTCAAACTATGTTGATATGCACAATGTTGACTGTCTGCACAGGGGAAAGCTAAAAAGACACGCAAATTTGCAGCAGTAAAGCGTATGATCAGTCCAAAAGACATCCGATTGCAAGTAAATCCGCCAGTCACGGCAGCATCCTATTCATCTTGTTCCACAGAAAAGAAAATCAAGCAAAACAAGACAAAAAGGAGCAGGAAGCCAAGGAAAAGGCTGTTCGCAGGGTGTAGGCCCATTCCTAGCGCGCCTCCTCTGACTTGACGCTGACACTCGCCATGCAAGGAATCCCGTGGCGTCGTCATTGTTCCTTGCACACAATACAGCGCTCGCACCACCTTACCGCGTTCTTATCGACACCAATTTCATCAACTTTTCCCTGCAAAACAAGTTGGAGCTCGTCAGTGGAATGATGGACTGCCTCTACGCCAAATGTATGCTCCATCTCCATCCCCATTTCACAAATAATCATGAGCGTGTTATGCAGGCATACCGTGCGTCACGGACTGTGTCATGGCCGAACTGGAAAAACTTGGCCCAAAATTCCGTGTCGCGCTACGGCGAGTGACTCGCGCGTCCAAGCTCCATATTAATTTAACAATCTATCAGTGTTGCCCGTGATCCTCGTTTCGAGCGCCTCACATGCGCACATTCCGGTACATATGCTGATGACTGTCTCGTCCAGCGGGTCCAGCAACACAAATGCTATATTGTCGCTACCTGTGATCGAGAGCTTCGCCGACGCATTCGCCAAGTGCCAGGAATCCCTTTGATGTATATTGTTCGCAGACGATACGCAATAGAGCGCTTACCCGATCAGGGTGCGCCTACATGATACCTTATTTGTGGTTTCGTAGGTGTAAGTTATCGAGTTGTTGTATTCTTGTATGTGATCCGGGCCCAATCGTGTATTTGCTCACCAAAACATCGACAGAGATAAAACATTCACACTGTGTATGATGTATAATCACTGTCGTGGAGGTCTAGCTTATAGCGACCCGCGCATTTTAAACGTTATGTGGCGTTTGGACATTCCCGCCCCGTCGGGATCGAGCTCGGAAAGTACGTTTTTGTTCTACATTTCTGCGTCTAAACTATGCTGGCGATACAAGTTTGGAAACGCGGCTGAAGTCGGAGTGGCTGACGCTACAGTAACTCCTTAAAGTCGATATCCAGCACTGTTAAATAGGCAGGTAGGATGTTGGAAGAAAGCATAATGATGTACTCAGTCGTCCAATATCTGCTCTCTTATTTGCCCTCGCCGTCAGGATCTTCAAGTTCGCATACCAACCAGGATATCGGGTTGGATTGCGAAGAGCTAAAACTTGACCAATCAGCTCTTTGCTTGAAGGAACTCCTGGCAGTCAGCGGCGGGAGCTGGCCACCAAACACAACCTACGGCACGCAATGGCCTCCAGCGCTTCGCGCGTACCATGGTGCATACACGAAGATGGCTCCGTCTTTGGCTACGGAGGAAGTCAGCCTGGATGACGAGGAGAACAGGCGGCGGACCTTGGCTTTCCGGAGAGGTTTCGAGGAAGCTCTTCAACGTGTGGATATGACACTTGTCTCGTCACTATTATCTTCGGACGACAATGCAATGACTGCTATGGATTGGAACGGATTCTTTGCCTGTATTGCACTTTCCCGACATGCGTATCGGTTAGTACTCCTTGCGTCGAAGTTGAACTCGACTAAGTCCATTGGCAGATGGGGGAACATTCCCGTATGCAAGGTCGCACAGGAAGAGAAGATAGTCGACTTTCCACCCGAACTCGATATACCTTGGCCTTTCCTCCAACGTCGGTATGGCATCTCGTCTCTCGGAGGATGTGTTACCTCCAACTACCTCTGCAACTTCGACAAGGAAGAGCAGATTGTGTACCAGATTAACGAGGGAATGCCAGAAATATACCGCATGACGGAGTACAACTTTACCTATGTTCTGTATGTCGTCGAACAAACGGTGAGTCGGCGCGCTACAAAAAGAGCACATTATTGATATTCAAATCAGGCTCTGCCGATGTATATGTCAATGACCAAGGCTATCGCGTTCTTCAGGCAAGGAGACCTATCAGCCTGTGCCTCCAGCCTGTCCTCCATCAACGACGTTTTCGAGTAGGTGCTAGCCCGTTACCTAGATGTCATGAATGACGCAAAGATTCCGCGCGCTCTTTGGATGCGATACGCGCAAGGCTTCCAGGCGTGGGCGTGCGGAGAGATCGTAGACGGCGAGTATGTGGAGTACGACGGACTATCGGGGAACCAGCTGCTCGTCTTCCAGGCCGTCGATGCCTTTTTGGGACTGGAATCGTATCTTTCGGACAAAGACTTGCAAAGGTATATCCCGGCGGCTCAGAGGGCCTTCGTGACCAGTCTTCGGACACACAATTTCCGACAAAACATTGATTCCGGGGAGGATGTGACGCTAAAGAACGAGATTAACAAGATGGTCAAGACCATGAAGGTAAGGACTATTCTTTCCAGCCTTGTCCATGTCTCAAGACGCACTCGGAACAGAGATTCCGACACGCCCATCGAGGACGAGCGCGCCCGTATCTGAACCAACCCGCACCTGAGCGTCTGATGATGACTGCTGGGAAATCGGTTTTGGAGTCAGACGAGCGGCAGAGTTTGAATGCTGTCCTGGATTTCTTGGATAGCTTTTTGGTGCGTCGGTTGAAGGAAACATTCTAGGATATTGGATGCCTGTCCCTTTCCTCCCGAAATAGAGTATTTATTCACCACAGCCGACATTGAAACGCGCCTGAAGATTTCCCTATTTACTGGGAGGTCACTTTGGTCCCCAAAAATGTTTCTTCTAAACTCAGTGCTGGCTTATTCGGCGTCCCAGCCATATCTCTACTCTTCAACACCTGAGGGATCCGGACAGGCTTGGTGATGTCTTGGGTTGCAATTCTTGGTGACGAGAAGAGAAGAAGGTGAGCCGTTGCGCGCTACACCTATCGCAGGGCCGCGGGGCATCTTCGGGATACTCGCCAGAAAATCCAATCTCACCGGTTACAACAGACGCAGTCACATTTTGTACATGTTAAGCGGTCACAGAGGTGCATCCAGCTATGCCAGTGGCGGCGAAAGATCAAGAAACCTGATGTGGTACGGGATCAGAAGCTTACGCAAGTTGAGCCTCTCCTATAATGTTACCGTGCGCCACAATGACTCGAATTCCAGTTCGTGGATATCTGTATGTAAGTTGCCACGTTATTTAAATTTCGTACTCAAAAGGCCCGCGTAAAAACGTTCAAGGGGTCATCCCACGCGACAGAAGAAAAAGCCAACATCCACATGGTCATGAGCCAAGAGTTTTTTCAAATCTCGACCGTTTCCTCAACCTGCTAGGCTAGCTGACAGCTACGACGGTACGTATCTGCGTAAAAAGAAGCGATGAAAGCCTGACTCCTATTCGCAGTATGTGATGCATGAGCCCACTCGAGTCCAGAAACCAACTGGAAACTTGCTCTCGGACAGTTACGCCTCTGAGCCGGCCCGCTCTCACACCCGATGTTTGCCCGACAAAGCCCCTTCGCATGGTCATCTCTGGTCATCTGTTCGCCGAAAACTGTTCAGGCCTCTGTCCACGCTTGTCTGTGGCGTATTGCGTCCTTTGTAGACCCTTGATGCAGGCACCACGGCGCGGAAGGGTTTTCAAAATATAAACGGCTGGAAGATCAGAAGCCTTCCCCGCGTCTTCTCCAGGATCTCCCCACGGCAGCTCGCGCGCGCCAGCCATGTCCAAGTACGGAATCCATGAAGCACCTTCCGATGTCGTTGTGGCGGACAATGATGAGCTCGCGCAGAAGCTCGATGGGAAGACGCTCAAGGCTGCCGCGAAGGCGGACCAGTTGGAGCACACTATGACCTGGCGGGACGCGTTCAAAACGCACAAGAAGGCGATATTTTGGAGTATGGCGCTCTCTGGCGCGTAAGTGTCCATTGCGCATGTCTTCAACAAGGAGCTGATGTTGCACACAGGTTGGTCATGGAAGGATATGATGTAGTCGTAATCGCGGCCTTCTATGGTCATCGTAAGTTGTGTATTGTATACTTTGAATCAGGTTCCCGACATTCGTTACAGCAACGTTCTTGAGGCGCTTCGGCGTCGAGGCTCCTGGTAGCGCGAACGGTTATGTGATTCCTGCCCAATGGCAGTCAGCGCTCTCCAATGGATCTTCGGCTGGTGGTATCATTGGCCTCATGGTACGTGTCTACGATAACAAGTCTCGAGTTCGCTCAACATGAAAAACGCGTAGGTTAATGGTTGGGCTGCGGACCGCTACGGTCCCAAAATCGTTATGCAGACTTCGATCATCGCGCTCACGGGTTTCATCTTCATCATGGTCTTTGCCAAGTCCCTTACTATGCTTGTTATCGGAGAAGTGTTCTGTGGGATTCCTTGGGGTGTCTTCCAAACGTTGACGACTGCCTACGCGTCGGAGGTTTGCCCGATTCAGTTGCGTGGGTACCTCACGACGTACGTTAACCTATGTTGGGGTGCTGGAATCCTGTTATCCTCAGGTGTGGTCAAGGCTACCTTGAACATTCAGTCGGATTGGAGTACGAGTTTTTGTTTTCGAAGGATGACACTGGCTGATTATTCTTTAGGTTGGCGCTTACCATTCGTTCTTCAGTGGATCTGGGTTGCTCCCCTCTTCCTCATCGTATACTTTTGTCCAACGTCCCCGTGGTGGCTTGTCCGCAAAGGACGGCTCGACGAAGCGGAGGACGCCCTCATGCGTTTGACGAACGCGGATGTGTACTCACGAGAGGACGCCAAGAACACCGTCGCTATGATGGTACATACAAATGAACTTGAACGTCAGGTACAAGAGGGCACGACGTACTTGGAGTGCTTCAAAGGTATCGACCGACGGAGGACAGAGGTTGTGATGATGGTTTTTGCCATGCAGCTGCTCTCCGGTCAGAATTTAGCGGGCCAGGGTGTGCAGTTCCTTCAGACGGCGGGTATTTCCACCAACCTTGCATTTTCGTTGAATATGGTTCTCAACTCGATGTTCATGATTGGAACGATGGTGTCGTGGATCCGTGAGCATTTGGAATCTTGCTTTTCGGACCTACAATGCTAACATATCGTTATGTAGTCATCACCTATTTTGGCCGTCGCACGCTCTACACGGCTGGCATGGCCACTATGTGTGTCGTCCTCTTTATCATCGGGGGACTTGGAGTTATATCCTCGGACGCCTCAAACCATAATTCAGTTGTATATGGCATCGGCAGTCTGCTCATCGCTTTGAATTTCTTCTACAACTGCACGCTTGGCCCGATCTGCTACACGCTCGTGAGCGAGACATCTTCGACACGCCTCAGGCAGAAGTCTGTTGTCCTTAGTCGGGTATCGTATCAGATCATGAACATCATCTGTGGAATCATCGTGCCAAGAATGCTTAGCCCCGATTCATGGAATTGGGGGCCGAAGAGTGGATTCTTCTGGGCAGGTAGTGCAGGACTCAGCACGTTGTACTGCATCTTACGACTTCCTGAGACGAAGGGTAGGTCGTATGGTGAACTTGACCTGCTTTTCGAGCACAAAGTGCCTGCCTGGAGGTTCAAGTCGACGAAAGTGGATCGTGAGTCGTCATTATGTTTTTTTTGTTCGAGACTGACATAATCCTGGCCAGAATTCGCTGTCCACCACCCTGTGGCAGACGAGAAAGAGGACATCAAACACGTCGACTAGCTGGAGAGGGTTATGGCTCATTAATCTTTTTCATTTGGCATGTAACAGTATATGACAGCACACGCTTTTTGGCTTATTTGCAACCTCCGTTAAGCGAAAGGATTCTGAACGTTCTCCTGGAGTGCCTTAGAAAGACGGCATCGTGATCGCGACGCGTCTTAGAACTGGCCGGACCGGGGCGGAGCGTCCGCTCTCGTCGTCCTCACCGTCCTGCCCGACGGGCTACTCAATGCGCCGTCTACGACGCGCAGCGGATCGTGTCATTGACGTGATCGTTCAACTGACCGTCGCGTCATAGCGTCATCTATTGATTCCCATCGGCCATCCTCTGAGACTAATATAAAACGTTCGTGCCCCAACTGTTCTCTCACTTTCCCCACCATGTTGCACTTCAAAATCATCTTCGCCCTGCAGCTTTGGTTGCTTGGCGCCAGCGCGCTGCCTCAATGGCCTTCTCAGCAGTCGCTCCACCTCGGCGCGGTCATGCGCGTTGTAGAGTGGATCTCGAGCAGTAACACTCAGCCTGGCTTCCAGGTCGATCCACCTGATTCGCCTTCATCGCCGTACGAGAACCAGACCGTCTGGCATGTCATTACGGAAAATCCCAAGTTTGCAGTTTCCGTCGTTTTGATGTGATACGCGCTGAACGTGGTTCGAAGGTACTCAAAGCTCGTCAAGGCTGTCAAGTTTGCAGACTCTGGTATAGAAAAGCTCCTGGATGACTCGGAACAAAGGTGGACCATTAGCTTGCCATCTTTCAAAGTCTGACTGTTTTATAGTATTACTTTCTTCGCCATCCCTGATTGGGCGATTAAGTTGCCTCCTCGCGACATGCACTCATCCCCCGACCAGAACATGGACCTCGCCGCTGCCATCGGTCTCGTTGATTCTTTGGACGACGATGACGATGACGATGATGATGATGACGATAAAAAGCGTCGCAGGAAAGTTCTCAAAACCATCGTCACCGCTATTCTTCAGTATCACGTCCTTCCCGATGAACTTGACGTGACGAAGCTTGCTGAAATTTCATCGTTTCCGACAAAACTTCGCGTTCCATTCGGTCTTGACAAGAAGGCTCAGCGCATTCGCGTGGAAAGTCGCCTCATCCCACCGAGCACTACAGTCAATATGTTTAGCAAGGTTATTGAGTCCAACCTGTGGACTCAAAACGGTATGACAAGATTTACGCGGTTTCCCTCGTTCTGATATGTTGGCGTTCAGGAGTTATCCATGTTCTTAACAATCCGTTACTTCCACCTTTGACAGCGTTCCGAGGTGTTTACCTTATTCCGCGCGAGTTTTCCTACTTTGTAAGTCTATACACTCTTTTCAGTAGTACTTCACCTATTGGGTTTGGTCGTTCCCAGACATCCACCAGCCAACGTTCTGGTTTGACGACTAATCTTGATCTGCTTTACCAAGAGCCTAAACACGAAGGAGACGATCCGACTTTTAAAGGGGCTGGTGTTGTGACATCTTTCGCCCCCGCCAACCGCGCTTTCCAGGTCCTGCCAACAAAGTTGCAGCTCTACCTCTTTTCGCCTTTCGGAGAGTCGGCTTTGCGGAAGATATTACAATTCCATGTTGTGCCCGACTTTGCGCTTCTCAGCGGTGAGTGCTTGGCATATTGAATATAAACCAAGCTGATAATTTGCGTAGATTGGGTTTACAACGCCACGTCGAAAGAAACTTTACCTTCGGCCGGTAATTCTGCGTTTCTCCCAACTGCTTTGGATGACACAGATTACAACATTGCTTCGTCTCTTTATCCGGACTATTTGCCCTCTGTCTTTTCGCCAGATCTATCCTCGGATGTTATCTCCACTGCGAACTATTCTCTTCCTACCCTTCTTAAAGACCATTCCCTAGACGTTAACGTCATCAAATACAACGTTTCGCTTCCTATCCCGAACAGACCTCACCGTACAGTCACTCATGTGTATGTTAATAGTCAAAGGGTTGCTGTAGCCGACATTCCGGCTCTGAATGGAGCTGTTCATGTCCTTGGTAAACTTCTGGATCCGAGGAAGAAGGACGAGAAAGGTGTACAGGGCAATGAATGGGAGGATTGGGAGGAGTGGTTGCCAAAGTGGGCTGATGGATTGGATAATTGATTGACGCAGTATAGTGAACTAACTTCGGCGAAAGAAAGAAGAAGCTTGTACCATGTATTTCTACAGTTTACAGACATTTTCTGACATGAATTTTCTGACATGTATTTATGTCATTTTGTTTTGAATCCATTCTGGATTATTCGTCCCAACGCTCTTGAGACCACCTTGAAAAATCGCATCCACCTCAAGCTGCAAATTGGGTGAGAGTCGGTCTTCATCTTCTAGAGCCCAAAGGGCTACAGCGACAGTACTGCCGGTAGCACTTAATGTCAGGTGCACTACAGTAAGTATTCGGGGGATGGGTGCTCACTTAGTGCCATGATAATCCAATATTCCCTCGTGTACAGGAAACTTGGACTGCGGCCTACACCCGAATCAGTTGAAGCATGATAAGAAAACATAGCAGGTGTACCCCAAGTTGGCTACCCTCTTGCCCATCATCCACCCATTAATAAATATAGACGCTCTATACGACTGACCGAAGTCTTCAATGAACGTGAATGACATGGCGACATCATGTCCATTAATGTCCAGGTCAAACGTTGTGACGAAGAATCCTATGCCCGCTTTCGAGTCCACAAGACCATCCGAGAGCTCGCGAAAAATCCACGAAGACACGTCAAATCCGGGAAGATGCCACCCTGCGCGTTCTCCAAAGAGACCTCCCTCGTTGAGTACACCTCGTACTTTGTCGGGATACCTGAAATGCGGATATTCAGGACGGCGTTACAACAAATGTAACGTGAAGCACTCTTTGTAACCACCAATTTTGCCTTGAACCTTCCAATCCGAGAAGGTCCCGTTATTCAGTTTGAAGCCTCGTACACCACGCGGACTCTTGATGTTGTCAGTGTGCCCTACCGAAGCATCAATGCTACCCGAGGAACGAATTCCGTCAGTGACATACAGTCATGCTCATTCGTTCCCATGTTATCCTAGGGTATAGGATCAGGTCACTGGTCTGCCCATGCGACATTGACAAACGCACTTGAACAATCGTGATAACATTGTCGCCGTCAACGAGTGCATTTTCAGGGAAAATGAAGACCTTGTCGACCTCCTCGATGACGTTCAGGTTGTTCGACGAGCTTTTAATTCGCTCAATTGGCATAGTGAACAAACAGTCGGTGTTTCAATACGCACTTTCCATATGACGTGCCCAAGAACACGTCGTTTTAACCACACCGTCGCAGCAAACGCTAGGAGACCCTTTAGATTAAAGAACGAGATACAAAAGTTAAATCGATGCTACCTTGTCCACCGTTAATCGACAGGTTGGCGCTTGTCTGTTCTCCCGTGTTTTCGAAGTGCCCGCGCCACAGAACGATATTTTCACAACTGACATCATGAGCAGACGTCTTTCAAAGGTCGAGGATACCTACAAGCCATAATCGCAACCGTATAGAACTCTTCCATCTCCATACCAGGGCTTCGCAGGGACGTAAGTGGAAGTATGGTTTGCAGTAACCCACGCGGAGTCGTCATAGTCGGCGTGAATCTCGGGTAGGCTGTCCTTGTACTTCCAGCCCTTCAATTTCGGTATGCTGATTGCTCCGGAGAAAAACAACCGCGCAGTGAAGCCTCCCTTGCGAGTCACGGCCAACTCCGTCTTGACCTGTTCTCCGTTCCATGTTATGCTCCTCACGGAGTCTGGTGCGATAACAATCAGCGTAGTAGTGCTGTTGATGTCTCCTGTAATCGCTAGAGTTGAACCTTGCAGGTCCGCGGTACGGACGAGGTATGGTCCGCCAACAAGGACAGACGTGTTAGTACCGTATGCCCAGAAGTTGCGGTAGGGATTGCTGGGTTCTCCTGCGATCAGTGGAGAGAAGAAGGTCGATGCCGTCTGCGTGTCGGCTACCAAGACAAGCTGGGTATTGCTGTCGTGGACCGTGACCAGGCCTGTTGTATGGCCCTCTTTAAGCGAGGCTACTGAAACACCGGAATCCCTGAAATTGGTTATGACAAGCTGCGAAGGTGTAGGGCGGGTTTCTAGTGATCGTCCAGTGAACTTCATGGCGAACTCGTGGGATTGATCTGCGTCTCCGTAAAACAGAATGACATCTCGTCCGCCGATAACGCCAGCATAGTAGATGGACGCGGTCGAGTACAGCACTTGGGAGGAAGCGCCAAAGGCATAGTCGGTGACAATCGTCTTTGATTGACGACCGTTGAGGGCGACAGTAGGACTGTTGCCACTGGGCAAAGTCAGTTGACCGATAGACGTGTTCACCTTGAGCTGGAAACTTGTCTGTGCTCTAATCACATCACTGGTTAAACGTGTACAAGAGAAATAGTAAACAACTTACGTGCTCGTCGAGTCGTTATGCCTGACGATGTAAAAGCCTGCCTTCGTGTCGGGATTTTGCAAGTGGGTTACATGGATATCGGGTGTTGAGGCTAAATCAAGACCAGTATCGGTGCTGCCAATCCAATCCGTCTTGACAAAGTCTGCCGAGCTGCGAATGAAGTAGCCCTGTCGTTTCAGCTCATCGTACTTTGAACCAACCACCCGATTTTCGGATATCTGAGCTATACGGATCAACAAAAGAGCAGGCTGCCAGGGATGCAACAGACCGTAGATCCATAGTCGTACGAGGTATAAACCTGTACGCAGATGGTAAGCGGACAATCATCGAGTTAGTCGATCGCAAGTACACCGCTAACCATATTGATCAGCAAGAGCGCATTACGAGGACACAGTACTTACGGATATGGCAAAGCACCCCAAGACGTTCCCCTATAGAGGGCCTTAGAGCGTTGTCATCGCAGATGGCGAAGCCGCCTACCCGTACAACATATAGTAATTCAACAGTTTCGCATTCATAGCCCACATTCCTTGGTAAAACACATTCATGAAGTCATGCCCTGTCAAGATACGGCAGCTGTCGTAGCCTTTTACCTTTCATCAGGTTCAGCGTCGTCTTCCAAACGGAGGCTTACCTGGCGCGTTCGGCCCCCAAGGATCGAATGCTCCGCCCTGGAACTCTACACCTTGTGTTCAGAGGGAAGCGGCGAAGAGATAGACATAGTATAGTACCAGGAGAGCAGAGCGGCTGCGAAGGATTAGCTTCCAAGTTGAAGGCGTGATAAGTCGTTTGGACTGGGTTCCACTTGTACGGCTGGGAACAATCGAACAGTTGAGGATACGAATCCACTCTACGCGGCAAGTCGGTCATGGGTTATACGTGATGAAACCTTTCTCTCACCCGTAGAGATCGACAGCACCCTAATATACAATAACAAGGCTAAGAAGCATATAGTGAGCTGACAAGAGCGACTTACAGTGCCATTAACAAAGTTGCCGCCAGCGTAGGCATCGTTGTATGTCAGAGGGACGACGATACCGGACGATCGATATGTATCTATCAGTTCTTGGTAGTACTCCGCGTGCCCTGGTTCGTCTTGTATCCATTCGTTATCTGGAGCAGGTCAGTGTGAGGTTCATTCGCAAGTGGTGCTACAGACCTATTTGGACAGCTGATGAAGGGTTTCAGCACGATTTCACGCCGGTACAATTACATTGGAATTTACCTATGACTGGCCCGCCCTCTGTGATTTGATATGGCGCGGTTTGCTCAATGAAGGAATTGATGTAAGGTTTCCAGGCCGCTGTCCAGTCGGTGGCGTTGCTCCTCAGTTGACCAGCAACCTCGGCAGTCATCCAATGAGGCAAACCGCCGGCAGAAGATTCGGCCTGGATATACTGTACGATTTACTGTGTAAGTCTCGCTTCACAGTCAACATAATCGCGATCTTACAGGGCCTAGTATGGATATTGACATTCAGACTCATTCTTCAGAATGGAAGATGAAAGTTCCGATCGCACCTGGTCTAACGACTACCCAAATTCCTACTTCCATTGCCGCATTGTAAAGCGTTTTGAGAGACCTGAACCCGTCCCAGTCCACGTCCTCGGAGGAAGGATTTATTAGGCCCATATACACATAAACGCTGACAGCATTGAGACCAGCGGCTTTGAACTTTTGTAGAATATCAAGCCAGAGGTCTGGGACTGGGAGACGAAAGGTGTGGAATTCGCCTGAGCTGAAGACAAGCTTGTTAGATAGTTGTATAGGAGGCGAACAGGATTATTCACTGAAGGAATATGCGCTGCCCCAGGATATTGAGACTATAGCTGTCGAACGATACCTGGTCAGTATACAACGCGGCGCGATCAGCAAGTCCAAGCGGAGAGCGGGCAAGGCTTCCAGCGAACGCGCCTAGCCATTGCCAGATGAGAAGGAGCTCCACGAAAATGCGAAGCATGAACAATGTCGTGACGACGACTTCTGAGTACGGGGAGTTTTGTTCACTACAAGGAACCGGCTGTGTGTCCCTCCGTTTCTCCGTCTTTTGAAAAGAATGAGTACACCAAAAAGTGCCCCATGACCAAGGTGTGAAGGGGCGACGGGAGTCAGCACTTGGTATGCGTGCAATGAGAGGTACTTCGGAGAATTGTCGCTCAGGCAAGTGCTTCTGTTCCTGTATTGAACCAGAGAGAGTTCCTTCGACAGACCTTCTTCTGGGTGGTGAGGCATTCGGATGATGGAATATCATCGCGTATCGAAGAGGCATGATACTTCTGGCACTACACTTGCTATGAATACCAATGCGAAAACGCCACCGAAAGTCTTGGAGAGAACGCGGCGTGCGCCATGATTGAATCGTCTTGTTCTCCTGACCCTCCAGGCCCAAAACTGGATTTGTCGCGGGCCGGCTGGTAAAATTCCACAGCGCCGGTTGACGTTGTACACTAGATGTCACCTCGTCATAAGGCTGAAGTTGTGCGCGCTAGCGAAGGACTTGCGCTTACTGAGAGAGATTATCGGCGCAGTGTAAGTGTTGTTCGATGATGCTGAGAACGCCTTACATATAGCCCAAAGTACTGTCGTTTTGAGAGGCAGGTCGCGTTTCTGGCGTGTCTAATTGTCGCATTTCCAGGCCCGGGCCGCGTCCACAAAAGCCCAAATCACGAAAATACGGAGGCCCCAACATCTTGGCAGCACAAAAGGTCAATCAATGGTTTTTGATCGAGGCTACGTGAGTTAATTTTGAACTCGCAAGTCAGTACTCTCAGTTACAGTAATACTTTGCTCGCTGGCGTTCGCAATATGTCACACACCCTTGGATTTTACAGAAGAAACTTATTGTTGACATCGCTGGAGCGATCGCCTGATCAAAAGACTCAGAATTGAGTTCCGCAAAAACCGAAATCCTCAATTGTGGGGATTGGATCTATAGAGCCCTACGCATCTACTAAAGGGGTGAGTCGTCTTTGGTTTGTCCATGATGCCTGCCCATTCTAGCCTTGAACTTCAGGCAGGGTGGCCAGGACTGCTGGATCTACTTACGACGTATCTAGCCTCCCCCAAGTCAATGCAGAGCATTCCAGATAGGCTTGAAAAGGCCATCAAAATCGTAGGGGACACAAAGTATGCTAGCTGGTCCAAGGAAACGCCTAACGATTGGGTTGATATCCTCCTCGATGATGCTATCTATTGGTATGGGTTCATACCCCGATCGGTCTTCCAGCAGGTCTTGTTTCCTGTCAAACCAGAACAGAATGCTTCCCTTCCCTCCAACATTCTCGGACGCATTGAGAACCTTCTTGCAAACAACAAGTCAGGCTACGGATTATCTACGTCTGATGCCATGTCTCAGAGATTCTTGCCCTCCCTAACGCATCTTAATAGCACGGAATTCTCTCTCGTTATCGGAAGCGCTGCAGTTCAGGAGCAGCTGCAAAAAGTCGCTTTCCAAGGCCCCGCCCACGCAGATTACAGCAACCTTTCATATGTTGAGGGCTGCGTCAGGTGTTGCGGCGTTGGCAGGCACATTTTCGCTGCGTACGCTCTTAATCGCATGAAGCAGAATAATCCCTATGTTTCCCTCAAACCAATGAAACGCGACCCGTCCTCTGGCTCAGCTGAACCTCTGTTTATTTCCGATCTGGAAGAGCTAAGGGATTCAGACATGAAGGATGCGAAGATTGAGGATCTAGCAAGTTCTCAGTCTGTGCATTCAGCAGTGCGATCTGTCCCAACACGGGGAAGAACAGCACAGACCTGGCACGAGCGAACCTACAAGCTCGGACGCCCAAATTCACTCTTGGCACGGGGTCGTGTTATCTTTGTTCCCTTTGCAACTGATAACCCACTGTTTGACGCATTTTTCCTCGACGTGCCCGACGACGCTAACCAGCTTCTTCGCATCCTTTAGGTAATTCAAGTTACTACGCGACCTCCTCCAAGGGATTCTCGAAGGTTCGGAACCTGATGAAGCAGGCGGGGCATGAGCAGCATATAGATGGTTCTGGATCAGCTATCCGTGTCGAGGTTCGGTGGGCTCTTGTGACGCCAACAACAGCTATCAACAAGTCTGAGCGGCAATGGTAGATGCCACCGGGCTGGGATTCCGATATTTCTCGTGAGGATCATCGTGGATTCGTTTCGCTGCAAGTTGAAAGGAAAAGGTTTGACTGCACAACTTTGGTTTATGTCTTCTGCATCTTCTGTATATTAGTTCTTTTTGTAGAGTATCCCTGACAATCGATTTCCAAGTTGGGCAATATGTCGGTAGAGCCGGAGAGGATGAGCACAGTAAAATCATGTTTCTATCAAGGAGACTCCCTTTGGCTGGGACGCGCTTTCGCTCGCAGAGTGTGATATCACCATCTGGTAAACTGCACATCCTCACATCTTCTGGATATCGACCAATCTCTTCGTCAGGCAACCATCCTCAGATGGAGAAGCCCCCTGTAACAATTCCGTTGAACGTAGATCGCCTGCGATGCTGCATGACAATACTAGAATCTCTTTTCCAGTTAAGTAAGTCTATACCTTCTCGCTTCAATTGCGTTCTCATCCTTCCTAGGTCTGATATCCAGCGGCCCGTACAAATACCGGTTGTTCCGTTAGTCGCATTTTTATTGCGCTCCTAACATTAAATAACGAGGAAAGGTGGCCTTTCTACTAAGAGAGAGAGAGACGCGGGAGAAAAGGACCGATCAGAGGAACATTGACCAAATTGAGAGACGAGTTCATTGGATGTCACCAAGTTGACTCCAAGCTCTATTGCTACCTCCTACCTACCTACCAACCATACCTGTCCCTCAATCTATGCATGCCCGCGGCCATGAACTGCTAAACATCGTTGCTCGAATGCTTTGACCATCATTGTTGATACTTGCCCCAAAAATGCAGATGAGACTGCGGCGTGCACTGGGCTCGCAAAGGCAAACGACAAGTCGAGGGTGACCAAAGTTGGCCCACAGTCGTCGGTCTGCGGCACTGAGGAGTGCGGCGCAGGTTGAAACCGCCACGTCGTTGTCAAGGTTTTGAACAGCGGTGTAGACGACGAAGCGACTGCCTAGAGTTTCATGGGGTGACATGGGGTGACAAAAAGATGGGTGAATACTACTCACCTGCACAGATTCATAGGGCTTGCAAGTGACCTGGCTCACATAGCTCTCTTCGAACGACATGAACCCCACCGTCATCTCCGCATCCATGAGTGTGGCTCCGTTCCGTTCCGACGTGCGCAGGATACGCGTCGCAGTGCAATATGGGATGAACGTAGGATAGGAAGCCACGTCCGAAACTATGTTATACAGGTCGCTCGGCCTATACCTACCGTGGTTCTAGTCAACTTTTGCGGGGGTGGAAGTGAAACACTTGCTACATACGGAAATATTTTCCGCTCATGGTGGGTTTGTTCAAGCGGCGAGAAGGATGGGAAGTCAGGGAATGAGAAGAGACATCTGTGTTGGCGGACCATGCAGGATTTCGGAGGGGACGGCAGTGCGTTCAAGATGCATCGGAGCGAACTCATAGTGAGTGAAGAAGTTCAAGTTGCATCTGCCTCGCACAATGGATGGGTTGACATAAAGCCCATTTTACGAGTGGCTTATGAGTGGCTTGGTGCTACTGTACTATCATGTTTTATTCAGACTTTCAATGGTATTTACAATCATGGCCCTCTGCCATGCTTGTATTGAATAATCCCACCCGCCAAACCAGAAATAAATCTTCAGAGTAACGGTCTCGATACCTGGGGGATCCCCAACCTGACGAGATACTCTACTGTCCATACCATCTTGGCGTATCGCTCGACGATGATACCACTAGTGCGACCAGCCCAGTAAATATTTTGATCATCCTATAATACAGATACAACGCGCTCCTACCGCACCACGGCCCAATCCTCACGTCTTACATCTCCGGGCGGTGGGAACACCCCATTCGCATTCCCCTGATGATTCTCGCCCGCGCGCTGCTCCCTCTCCTGCCTTCGCATCCGATCTACCATCCGCGTGCGCACATATATCAGAACAGCAACCGTCAGACACAACATCATCAACAACGCCGTCTCAGAGAACTCTTCCTCGCCCCCAGTACGCATACCATCGTAGTAGTCTTCCGGTGTGTACTCACTGTCTTGATCCGCATTTCGACGATCCCGGGCCCACTGCAACGTTGTAAGGGAAATAAATCATGTACGACGAGGAAACGGCTCACCTGAACAGGATCCTCTTCACGATCCGGCACCTGCATTCCACGTCGCCGACGGAACTCATCCCTCGCCTTTCCTAGATACCACGAATCTTCCTCGTCGTCATTGAAAGCATGCTCCTGCTCCTTGTGTGTGCTCTCCTCTACCGGCACAGGTTCCTCAATCCGTAGGACCTCATCGTCACCGTCCGCAGGCACTAAACCAAGTTAGTTCCATGCCTAGTATCCCATAGAAAGTGCTCACGAGCTTCGTCATCATTCCAAAGATTCAGCCCATCCGTGCCACCCATAAGAGTATGCCATATACTTCGCGCATATAACTTCGTTAGAGACAACAGCACCGGGATATAAGCCTCGGAGTTGGTTTCCAACGCCAGGTCATAATGTCGCTTCGCCAAATGGAAATCCTAACGCTAACTGTAAGTCATTTCAGCACACGTATATCCATTGACACCTACTTGGGGGACTCCAACTCCATTTTCGTACATCCAGCCTAGGTTCCACATTGCCAGAGCGCTCATTTGTGTATCCGCCGCCGACTGATAATACCGAGCCGCCTTTTCATATCGGACACCTTCGGTATACTCGGGGACACCAAGTCCGTGGTAATAGTAATCGCCTACTTTGACAAGCGCGTCAATGTTTCTCTGAGCGGCTGCTCGTGTCCACTGTGTCAGCGCCAAGTGTGCAGTATCGTTCGAGGGTGTGATCGGAGAAAAGCGAGTCAATCGAAGGATGCTCTTGTCTGCAGACCCGTCAGTTTGCTTCCAGGACCTAGTTAGAACTAACCTTGATCCAATGCGTATGCCAAATTATTCTGAGCAATCTCCGACCCTCGTTCGGCTGCGATCCACCATTTGAGCATAGCTATTTCCTTGCCACGATCAGAGCCTGAAACCCAAGCATATTCTGCGTCTTTGAGAAGATCGTCGTCCCAAACACCACGCTCGGATACGAGCTTATAGAATGAGACTGCCATGGCGCACGAACTCGACGCAACATTGGGAGCAACGGATAATGATCTTGACTGCGACGCGTGAATTTTCCCCAGATAGTAGTAAGCCTCGAATGGAGAACCAAGGCGAACAGCGGTTTCAAAGTACGTGGTGGCCAAAGTCAATTCACCGCGTCCTGAAGTGAGGATTAGGATCAAGGTCAGAGAGGCAAGGGTAAGGCATACCGTAATGATACTTCGCGATATTCACCTGAGCCTCTGCCAGTTCCTGTCCAGCAGCCAACGTGAAGTGCTGCATGGCCTTCTTCATATCAGGCTTTGTCCCTGGTACCAAACCGTCTCGCCAAAGTATACCGAGACCGTTATGACATTCGCGATCACCATAGTCAGCACCACGCTCAAACCACATCCTCGCCAACGCCATATCCGGCTTGACGCCCTCGCCTCTTAAGTACATACGCCCGAGGTAAGCGGCGCTGGCCGACGCGTAGCCCACCGGGGCACCCTCGTCCTTCAAAGCTGCCGCTGCTGTTCGGTGCTGCAAGGGATTCGGCGAGTCGCGAGGCCAGACTTGGCGGACGATCTGGTCAAAGTAGTGTTTCGCCCGAACATAGTCGCGAGGAACGGCGCCAACTCCTTCACTTCCAGATGCAATACCGCCAGGACTGGCGTATATGCTTCCCTGGTAGTATATCTTGCCCAAACGATACGCGAAATCAGTTTCGCCTCGGTCAGCGTTAAACTAAGGAGGGGTGAGCTATCAATCGAGGACACGCGAACAAACACACCATGTAGTAATCCATGATGTCTTCCCAAGTTTCACCAGACGTCCGTGAGACTCCAGCTTTGATGGGGGCCCGGTGAGCGTTCAACCCCGTCGAGGCCACACTGGCACCAGGACCATATATGCCCCCATCAAGATCACTCAATCGAGTCGCCGTCGCGGGTAAAGTGAGTCCTCCAGGTGGACCCGACTTGAATTTCCTCATGGCTTGCTCGGACGCGTGTTCGTACCAATCTGCTGCGCGGTTGCAGTCCTCCAAAGAGCCGATCCCACTCCAATAACGATAGCCGAGTGCCATCTGGGCACCTCTATCTCCACCATTCGCAGCGAATGTGTAGTACAGCTGAGCACGGGCTTGGTCCACAGAGACGACGTTCTGATATCCCGTGGCGTAGTAGAAGGCAAGGTAGGCCTGGGATGAGGCGTTACCGGTCTGTTCTGCGTGCGACTTGAAGGTGTCGTAGGAGAGTCGTGGGTCCGAGGGGAAGTGTGAAGTAGGCGGAAACTGACCATTTCTTAGCAAATAGCAGGTGAGCGATCTGAACACACACCATTGAGATCTGGCCTAGCATATAGAGAGCATCCATATTGCCTAGCTCGGCAGAGTGCTGTAATAGGTCAACGACTTTGATTGATTTGCGATACATCTCCTCCTCCCGACGCCGCATCCCCGACAGTTTCCCGCCTCCCATCAGGATATTGAACACCTGCTGTTGTATTCGATTGGCTATGCGTATTGCGCTGCCTATGGGGCCTTGTAGATTGGGTAGCACAGATGATAATATTGATTTCGAATTAGATGCAGAGGATAGTGCTTGGTATGGGGATGGATGTGAGGAGAGCGCCGAAAGAGTGTGAACGGCCTGCTTGTAGGCGCGTGTGGCTACAATGAGACGCATATAAGCGGGTGATTTTGCCAAGTTCTGCTAATACTTACATTCTGCTGCCGCATGATCTATCTGGGGCGCTGGTCTGTGCTCTGGTGCTTGTTAGCCTGAATGTCAGTAGTAAGAAATGGTGCGTACTGATTCCGGCACTACGTTTGGCGGTGATTCGGACTGCGCAGTGGTAGTCATCTCGACATCTGTGGGTTTGCTGGCGTCCTGTGCAGACGCGGATACGGCGGCTAATGCGACGAGACAGAACGCGAACCATATCGCCTTCCGTGGACACATTTTGGAGGGTTTCATAACATAGACCGCGATACGGTGGTGGTCCGAGATAGTTCGACTGTGAGAACAGTTCCGCGACGCAAAGACTCGCACTCGCAACGGCGCGTCGAAAAGTGGTGGATGGAAATGGGCGACCACGTCAGTGGCACGTGTCCAAAGCCTCGGGTCGCAAAGTCCGAGAAAATCAAGTGCAATTCTTCATGTCCGCTTTCAATTTGTTGAGCTGCTTTTGTGTCTTTTAGAATGTCGGACTGTATAAGCCGACTCTAAGGAAATATTTTCGGCTCTCCGTACTTGCTCAAATGACATTCGAGTCATATTCTCTCTGTATCTGAAATTCACCGGCTAGACCACATCAGATCCATAACATACCTCTCCTCCTCTTCCTCGATGGCACAAACTACTGACAGCGTCCTCATTATCGGTGCCGGATGCTTTGGTATATCCACAGCCTACCATCTGTTGAAGAGAGGCTTCACGGATGTAACCGTCCTCGATCGGACAGATACGCTGCCTCCCGTAGATGGTTCTAGTAACGACTTCAATCGTAGTAAGTAGAGCACACACACACCAATCTTGTGTCCTCACTGATCGACCCATCTCCTCAAGTCGTTCGAACGTCCTACAACGACCCCTTCTACTCCAAACTGGCTCAAGATGCTATCGCATCCTGGAAAGATCGCGATCTCTTTGGAGATAGTTATCATGAGTACGTGTGACCCCAACTTTATGAATCCTGTCGCGTCGTTATACATTCTTTCAGATCCGGAGTTCTTGCCCTAGGTGCAAGAGATGACCCTCAGGCGTACGCACAACATGCGTACAAGAACGATCTTGCAATCGGTCAACGTACAAAGGAACTGAAAGATGGCGAAGAAATACGCCACCAGTTTCCTCCGACTGTGATCGCAGAGTCGGCTCATTCGAGAACACAAGCGGTTACATCAACCTCGACAATGGATGGGCTCATGCAGCCCAAGGTGTCGCAGCACTCACAGCGCGAGTCACCGAGCTGGGTGGTAAAGTAATACCAGGAAAACCAGTCACCCATCTTCTGAAAGAAGGTGGGAAGACCGCTGGCGCGCTGTGCACAGACGGTTCTGTTTTCAAGGCCAAATACACTGGCATCGCGACCGGAGCTTGGACTGCTTCAACGTTTCCTGAACTGAATACTGGAGCTTTCGTGGCCACTGGGTATGCCTCTGGACATTAACGCGATTTCCGTACATTGATAATCCTTGCTCAGACAATGTGTTACAATGGTTCAACTGACCCCCGAGGAAGGCGACGCGTATCGCGACGTCCCCGTCGTCTTGCATTTCGAATCTGGTTTCTACTGTTTCCCGGTTAGTCATCGCTTCGCATATTAATATGAACTACACACTGAAGAGCACCTAGCCAAGCGCCGACAATCTAGTCAAAATGGCGATCCATTCGCGGGGTTACACACACACCCAATCAGACATCTCGACTCCCAGGACCGCTATCAGCACGGCGAGGACGGACTGCGTATTCCCAAAGCTGATGTTCAAGCATTGCGAAACAATTTCAAGAAGGTGTACCCAGAACTTGCCAAGAAACCGTTTGTGCGTACACGACTGTGCTGGTGCGTTGGCTACTTCTTGTTACATCTCACTATATGGACGCACTGCAGGTACACTGACACAGCCGATGGTGACTGGATTATTGGGCCCCATCCCAGCGACCCTTCGCTCATCTTCGCTACCGCAGGAAATGGCCATGCTTACAAGGTAGTCTCCTCATTCTAGCACTCTAGGTCGGACACTAAACTTTGATCACTCAGTTCCTTCCCGTCCTTGGTAGACTAGTTGCAGACTCCATCCAAGGAACGATGGATCCCGAAATTTCCAAACGTTTTGCTCTCGATCGTCAAGTTACTGCTGCTGACCTTTCGCGGGCAGTGACGACCTCTCGGAGAGAGTTGAGCTTGGACGATTTATGTACTCCGGAGGATCTGCTTCCCTGACAGTCTGAACTTCGCTGTAAAAAGTGCTTAGCTCGCCAATTCAGTTTTCAGGCATCGTGGCTATGTAACAGTACAGTAATGAAAAAGGAAGTGAAAAGTCTAGCTTTGTATTGTACACGGAGCTCCAATGCTCCTTTTGCAATTGATCAAGTATATACAAAGCATCCACACATTAAATCTCCACTATGCTCGATGGCCAACAAACTCCCTCCACGACTTGACCTCGCTTGGTATCCGTCCTTCCTCATATTTCGCAACCCACCCTGAGGTATCTTTTTCGCGAGACTCTCAACAAATAGTTGGGCATTGCGAGCGTTGTTCAATAATGGCAAACCGAAGTCGACAGCATTTCTACATCTTGTTAGAATGGCGAAGGAAAAAAAAGACGAATAACTTACCGGCGGGCTACGTAGTCCTCATCCGTGAACGTAAGACCGCGAGACTTGGCAAGGTTGACGACGCATTGTATGTCGTATTCGTCAAAGACCTCTCGCAATTTACGCTTATCCTTGGTCGGGAAGAGGATACGCTTTGCCGAAACGTGCGGGATCTCGTTCAAAAACTCTTCCACGGCATGCGAAGAACAGTAGAGCTTGAAGCCCAGAGTGACAAACTGCTTCGCGACAGTTACCATTTCCGGACGAGTAATATCACCACCAATCAACACGCCAGAATTTGCGGTGGGGACTTTGAAGCCAGTCGTGCTCAGGAGCGACGCCCAATATGCCTCATGGATGTCTTTTCCGAAGCTCGCGACTTCGCCGGTGCTAGCCATTTCTAAGAACTTGTCAGTAACGTGAACAGGATGACAGAATGAAGCACTGACCAACACCCAAGAAGGGATCGGCACCACCCAACCGTGTCCAAGAAAACTGGGCGACCTTGATGGAAACGTAGTCCCTTTTCTCGCTCATGAGATCCACCGGCTCTGGTACATCTTGGCCAACAATAGCCGTCGTGGCGGTGTCGATGAAGTTATGTCCCAAAACCTTCGATACGAAGGGGAATGAACGAGAAGCACGAAGGTTACACTCAATGACTTTCAGTTCAGCCTCCTCGCCTGCGGCTGTCGAGGCCTTCTTGATGATCTGCATATTATAAGGTCCAGAAATCTTGAAAGCCTGCGCGACCTTCTCGGCGATGGTCTTCAACCGGGAAAGGTCTCCTTCGGATAGCGAGAATGGCGGTAGAACGAGGGTGGCATCACCGGAGTGTACACCGGCATTCTCAACGTGTTCGGATACGGCGTGAACGAGGAGCTTGCCATTGTGAGCAACGGCATCGACATCGATTTCTTGAGCATCGTCGATGAACTTGGTGATGACGACCGGATGTAGGGGAGAGACAGAGGCAGCCGCCGATAAGTTGTACTCGAGTGAGTGCTCTTCATAAACGACGTTCATCGCGGCACCAGATAGGACATATGAAGGTCGAATCAGGACAGGGTATCTGCAAGGCATAAGAACAAGCCAGCTGGAGAAACTACCTACTTACCCGACTTTTTTAGCGAAGGCCTTAGCCGCATCCAAACTGGTGACTTCAGTCCACTCAGGCTGATCGACCTCGATGCTGTCGAGAATGGATGAGAATTTGTGGCGGTCCTCAGCGTTGTCAATCTGCTCGGGGTCCGTTCCAAGTACCTTGACCCCATTATGCTTTAACCGTAGTGCAATGTTTTGAGGAAGTTGCCCTGGGAATATTGAATATAGAGTGGAATTCAATGGTCACAGAAACTTACCGCCAACGCTAACAACGACACCTTGAGAGTTTTCCAACTCGTAGATATCCATGACACGTTCATAACCGAGTTCCTCAAAGTATAGGCGATCGGCTTCGTCGAAATCGGTGGAGACTGTTTCGGGATTGTAATTGATCATGATTGTCCTCTTTCCCATATCACGAAGCTTCCTGGCGCAAGTAACAGCACACCAATCGAACTCGACACTGCTACCGATGCGGTATACACCACTGCCCAAGACCATTGTACCATGCTCATTGAAGTCCACGTCATGTTCGGAAGCATTGTAAGTCGTGTAGAGGTAGTTGGTGTGAGCAGGGAATTCAGCTGCAAGAGTATCGATACGTTTGACGAAAGGTGTGATGCTGAGCGTTTTCCGGGCAGCACGCACGATGTCTTCGGTCGAAGAAATCAAGTCAGCGATCTGAGAGTCAGAGAATCCCATGCGTTTCGCGCGCTTCATGAGTTCATGGTCAACAGCTTCGATTTTACCAGCAGCCTTGAGCGCATGATGGGTCTGAACAATATTATCGATCTTATACAAGAACCACTTGAAGTGATGTCAGCATAAGGGTAATGAAATCGGTTGCCAGACTGACCTTGTCAATCTTAGTCAAGTCGTGGAGGTGATCAACGGTGTAGCCCTTATTATACATGGCATACGCAATCGCAAATAATCGCATGTCGGTCGGCTTCGTCAAAGCCGTGTCCAAGTCTTCGGGCGATACATAGGCTTCAAACCCTTTCCACCGAGGATCGACTTGTCGGATAGCCTTTTGCAGACTCTCTTCGAAGGTTCGACCTATAGCCATGACTTCGCCGACTGATTTCATAGATGAACCGACCTCCCTGTTGACCTGAGAAGAAAACTTAGCCAAGTCCCACTTGGGAATCTTCGTGACAATGTAATCAAGCGAGGGCTCAAAGCAAGCTGTCGTAGTCTTCGTAACGGCATTGGGTAGCTCAGGAAGTGTATGGCCGAGGGCGATCTTCGCAGCAGTGTAGGCAAGAGGATATCCGGTAGCCTTGGAAGCCAAAGCACTGGTATTGTATCAGCAAGGATATCCTGTATCTTTGAACGTCGGTAAGTCACCTTGAACGACTCAACCTAAAAGCAAGGGAGGTTGGTTGGGTCTAAAGAACAGTACGGGTATCTCACCGAGCATTGACTTCAATGACACAGTATTCCCGAGAGGTAGGATTTAGTGCATATTGAATGTTGCATTCACCAATGACTCCTAGATGACGGATAACCTTGAGGGCAGCGCTACGAAGCATGTGGTATTCATCGTCCGGTAATGTCTGTGAGGGCGCCACAACGATGGAATCGCCGGTATGGGTTCCCAAAGGATCGAAGTTTCCATGTTACAGCAAATAATGGTGTTCTGAAACTCATGAGGATTTAATTAGAAAAAGACGGAAAGACATACGTCAGCAGCATCCCGGACGACTTCGTACTCGAGTTCCTTCCAACCTTTCATACTGCGTTCGATGAGAACCTGTGGACTCAAGCTAAGACTTTTTGCCGACAAGTCACGCAGTTCGTCGGCATTATCAGCGAAACCAGAGCCAAGACCTCCAAGAGTGAAAGCGGACCGCAAAATGACCGGGTAGCCAATGTCCTCTGCAGCAGCGAGAGCAGCGTTGACCGACGAGACGGCAGTAGATCGTGCAGCAGGAATGTCAATCTCTGGACCAACTTTAGTCAGGCAGGCGAACAAATAAACGTTCACTCACCATTGAGAGCCTGAACGAAAAGATCACGGTCTTCCGAAACCTCCAAAGTCCGAATCGGAGTTCCCAAAACTTGAACACCGAGTCGTTCGAGAACACCCATTTTGTCGAGAGCAATGCCAACATTCAGGGCACTCTGGCCACCGAAAGTGAGAAGAATACCGTCCGGACGTTCCTTTTCCAAGACGTATGCGACATAATCCGCCGTTATAGGCAAAAAGTAGACCTCGGATGCAAGTTGGTGTGAAGTTTGCCAAGTAGCGATGTTGGGATTGATAAGCACAGCCTGGACGCCCTCCTCACTAAGAGCTTTGAGCGCCTGTGATCCTGAGTAGTCGAATTCTCCGGCCTGGCCGATACTGAGACCACCACTTCCGACAACAACGACCTTTTGCACGTTCGGCCTGGGCATTTTTGGGAGAACCTTGGCGGATATTTTGCGGGCCAGCTCGGACGGGGAGTTGAGGACATTTTCACCGCTGGGCTTATAGTTGCCCACGGCGGGAGCAGCAACGGCGCGACATATGCTGGAGGTGTGGAGGGCTCGACAAGCGGGTATTCGTGGAAGCTGTCGGAGGACCGACGATGCGCACCGGAGCACGCTCATCGTCGCGCTCATCGACGCTGCTGGCAACCACGATCAATGGAGAACCTCAGTGACTCGAGTAGACAGAGAAAAAGTTTGAAGCTTCGGCCACGTGACTTGCTATCGCGTATTCCCTATCGGACTTGTCGGCTCGGCTTTGCGACTCGGACTTGCACATCGCAGGTCGGCACGCACCCCGCTTTCTCAGCCTTTCTGTCTCCTCTTGCTTTGGTTCCTTCCCATACTCATCCTACACCTGCCTTCCAGTACCTCGTAGCAGCTGTCAGACAAGCAACGTGACTTCATGTCCGTTCTGGCATCTCACTGTTCAACCTTAGGTTCTTGTCGTCAAACCAACTTCACGCGTCCGACAACTTCTCTTCCGACTTCCACGTCCACGTCTCTTGCTTGTATAATAGATCATCTCGCTGGCCGGACCGCATGGAGAAGGCGCTCCAATTGCAGTTCTATCTGTTCAGTGTTTACCAGCTCCCGCATCCTACCCACAGGTTCTGTCTCGCCTTAGATCAAACACCGTGGTCTGTTAATGTCCTGCTGCGCGCACAATTAGTCACTGGAGGTGCTTCTTATGATGTACGCAGTTTCGTTATTTATATTACATTGTGCCAATGTTCCACTATAGCTTTCCGCTTTCCTAGAACTGCGGCGTTGCCGAGGCAAATACCGCCATCCGCCCTCAGCTCCGTGTTGATACATCCATCAGGTACTTCTCAACAGCGGCGAGTCGCCGAGAACCGACCAACCAATCTCTCAATGGGTACTGCATCGCTTGGAGTCGTCTCATCAAGCTTTGTAGTCTTCTGATCTTGACAATGTTTAGTGCCGTCTGCTAGGAGCGATAAGCATTGATTGGCGACGCCCAAATGGCGCCTCATTCCATTGCTACCACACTTAGAACGGCGTACAGACCAGCTCTGTTGGTCGACGTGCCAGGCGTTCTCTGTATGTCAGCAACAGACCTGTGCCTTTCAGCTTATGGTAAGTCTGCGTCACCCTCTATTTTGACTGATCCACTGCTTGTAGTTCGTGGCTTCCTTGTTGTTTTCAAGGTCTGCATTCCCTTTTTCCATTCGTCCTTTTGCTTACTTACAATGCTTTACTATGGAAAGGTTCGCGTGTCCCTACTCCCGGGTCCATGAGCGCTACAAGAGGACGGTATGAGTCGCTCATTTAAAAATGTTCTCGATTTGTAGGTGTATCGTCTCTTTGTAGAGTAGGCGGAGACGATGTAATCTCTGTACGTAGTTCATGAATTGAACTCCCTCCTATTGCTTTCAAAACGTTCGATTCGCGCCATCTGGTTTGACTATACTGCTATATACATATGTACTACTAGTAGCATTAGTGCTCTAGAGTCTCAGAGTACTGTACTTAACACCCTGATTTCGGGAAATTCCGCATATCTCTAGAAAAGGGTACTCATTCTGAGGGTTCTAGAACCTCCAATCGCCGACGGATCAGCATTGGCAGCTCCTTGAGTACAGAAAATTGTCAAGTTTCTATGCCACTTTCATGTCGACTCAGTACCCTCTCACGGTTTATTCTCTTATGCGAATGTTGTGTCAATCAACGACCCGTAGCCCCATCTCCTTTCAGAGGACTGTCCGATACTTACTCACCGATGCGCCCATCCCTCAAGTCCTTTTGTACTGCACTGGTTTATATGTTGAGATGGCCACTTATGCTCGTAATCAACCCTGATAAAGATTCGCACATCCGCCGTTTACATGAAGTGCTGATAATAAATAATCTGCACAGCCAACATTACTTGGTCTATTATCCTTGCTTCCGCCTAAAAGCTCCGCGGACTCTGCAGTGTCTTTCTCATTCCTCCCATGCAACTCGAAGCTGCGCTTCTCCGTGCGCACGAAAGGGTATCAAAGGTAGTTGAACACCGGCGGATGGCTATCCGCCATGACTTCGGAAACAACTACGAATCGATCGGCAATACCCTGGGATCTGGAACGCCAACATATCTTAGTACCTCGTATACCATGGGTATAAAGGCCTGTATCTCACACGAACTGTCTGTACATTCGACAACTATTCTTATACATGGCCTCCGTCCCTGTTGATGATGCCGAAAAGGGCGCGGCGAACTTCGTCCTTTCTGCATCTGCATTCAACACCGATGGACCAAGCACGTCTACTCTAAACGGCAAATGCGAACCAGCAGTAGCCACTGCAGGGGACGCCATTCCAGCTATCGTTGTTCGACCCAAGTCGAGGACAAGCCGATGGATTAGATTTCGACTGTGGTTTAACACATATCGGTAATTTCGTGCTCTCTTCATTTCACGAGTTGCTCAAGGCGTTCAAGAAAATTCTTTACTTTCGTCGTGACTCTCAACTGTATCGGTATCCTCTTAGCCGCCATCGACAAGTGGCACTATCCTCGTCAATACACAGGCGCTTTTGTTCTCGGGAATCTTCTGGTCGCCGTCCTCATGCGGAACGAACTGTTTGGCCGTTTGCTCTATCTTATCGTGAATACCCTCTTCGCAAAGGTCCGGCACCATTCCATGAGCTTCAATGGTCTTGACTCACTTTCCTCTAGTGGCCACCTCTATGGTTCCGCATGGGGTGTACCTCCGTGTTGCAGCATCTCGGAGGCATACACTCTGGGTGCGCTACGTCGGGCTTCCTCTGGCTCGTCTTCCGACTGGTCCTCATCTTTATTGACCATAAGAACAATCACGATGCGGTTTTGATAATGGGTGTACTCACCAATCTCGCAGTAGGCATTTCGATGGTGTCTGCGTTTCCCTGGGTGCGGAATACCCATCACAAGTACGTTCGTCTTCAATCGCCGGAAAAATCAATTGAATTGAATATTCTTAGTATGTTTGAGAGGCATCATCGATTTGTTGGATGGTAAGTTGAGCCATTGCTCAATTCTGGAAACTATCTAATCAGTATCTTTCACAGGATTGGAGTAGCATGTAGTACGTCCATTATTGTGCATTTCTTGCATGGTCTTATACTCCGTAGCTTGGGTGTTTGTGGTTTTGGGAGACAGTTACGACTTGGACACTCATTCATGGAACCCAGACGGTATTCGCGTACTTCGCCAGCAAGACTTCTGGTTCTGCTTGGGAATCACGATCTTGTGCGTCGGTTCTCTTGTTGATCAGAGGATCGCGTCTTACATTATCTTTAGCATCATCATACCATGGGTTACGGTTCGAGAAGTCGAGGTCGATGTCGAGATTGTAGGTCCAGTCACTGTCATTTCTCCGCAATTCTAATTCACACCCCACAGCCTTCCTCTAAAGTCGTCATATTACGCTTCAAGCGGGGTATGCAACAAGGCCTTCTGGCGAGAATCTCCCGCAGCTCAATCATGGAATATCATGCGTTCGGAATTATATCGTAGGTTCCTGTCAACGGTCCCGGACGCGTGCCATTAATATCTATGGCGTCTTCCGCAGGAAGGGAATAAAGTCCAAGGAACACTATCTCATCTGTGGCGTGCAAGGCGACTTCACCCGAAGTCTCGTTGATAATCCTCCGAAGACTATCTGGACACGCGAGCTTAAGGTCCGTGGTTTCTTCATCTCAATCCGGGCTACTGAGTAGAAGCGGTCTTTCAGTTCGCCGGCGTATCAAACACATCGACTTTATACAAACGGGGAATACGCGTTTGTACGGGTACAGGTCTCGGTGCCGCGCTATCCACATGTCTTCAGGTGCGTAAGTCCCATGAGCTCGTAGACTGTTACTAATTCGCCTTGGATAGAGTCCAAACTGGTGAGCGATCCGTTAATTATCCCACGGAGTAGGTATTGACATGGACGGCATAACAAGGTATTTGATATGGATTGGGTCGGATCAGGAAAAGACATTTGGACCAACCATCTCCAAACTCATATATACGAATCTGGGCCCAGAGCGGTTCACCCTGTGGGATTCGAGGGAACGCGGTAAGTCCTATTGCTGTCCGGCAGCTCAATGGTTTTTCATTCGGTGTAGGAGGACGACCAGACTTGATGAAACTCATCTCGGAGGTGTACAAATCCTGGGGCGCCGAGGTGGTATTCATCACGTCCAATTGGGGTGGGAACAAGGAGATGATGGAAGGATGCAAGACGGCTGGGATTCCTGCTTTCGTGAGTCCAGTCATGTCGCTACTTGTTGATGTCCTGATGATTCGCAGGGCACGCTGTGGGATTTTTAATGACCTTACGCTTTTTGAGCACTAGAACATATTTACGGTGAAGCTTCGCCAACGGTTTTACTTTATAACATACGACACGGACCATACAATTGCCTTCCTCAGCACACAACCAGGGGAATATTCTTAGTAAGTACTTTGTGAGTTTTCACGCTGCCTGCGCGAGATCGGTCCCGGAACAACTTTTCCGCTTCTCTGTACAGCGCTGCTCGTATTTTCTTGTCGATATTCTTTGTCATGAACACTCGAATGGTGTGAAGATGTGCGAGGCGTTTCAGAGAGACGAATACATTCTAAATGTGCGAATAATCAAAAATTGGCGAGGGTGTCTGAAAATCGAAATGAACAAACCTTGATATCCTGGATTGTGGGATCCTGATATTTCTTGCTTTTCTGAGCTGCCGGGAAGTAGATCCAAGGCGTATTCCGAAGGTTGGGAAATTGTTGTATAGCGCCTTTGTTGTATCAGAATACATGGAGACGAAGACCAGCCGTCGACTCACAATCTATGTCAATCATACTGACCGGGAACTGAATGTCCTCTATGGTTGGAAAAGACGGAGCTACCCAGCGGTGATATAGGCGGCTGAACAACTTAAGTGGCGATAGCAGTGACCGTAGATTTGGAAAGGACTTCATGACAATATGTGCTTCATATGCGTGGATGTTCAAAGTGCGCACAGAAGGCAGCGTGACATCCTCCAAAGCCTCCTTCAATGCGGCAACACAATTCGGAGTATCTGGCAGTCGCAGAATCTGCAAGGTATGAAGGTTGGGGAGCTTGAGGAGGTGCTCCACGAGTTCACTGTACACGGCCATGGGAGATACGCTGGTTAGAACCACCGACACCGATCTAGTTATACTAGGTAAGGATTTAAACCCCGTCAACAACGCGTAGTTGACCTACCGAACGTGCTGAGCCAGAAACGGAGCTCTGACTGTAACCATTTCTAGCCTGGCAATCGTTTCGATTGCGAAGTTCCTCTGATTGGACTTTGCGCCAGGCAGAAGGTCGAGATCCTGCCACGCGAGAGGCAGGTATACAGCCCGGAGTGCGCTGCATGTTTGGGAGAGAGAACGAGCCGTTTCATAACGGGTACGGTAGTCAGACTTTTTGTAGTCTTTCTCTGCACTCAGCTTCGGGACCGGTAAGGAAGGACAATAGGACAGAATTTCAAGATGGAGTTCGTAGGGAAAAACCGGTAATCCGCGACTATTAGCGTCAACTGGCACACAATCAGAAGCAGAAAGCTCATCCCCAGTGCGTCTCTTCCTGTGTCGTAGAAGCATAGTAGCACAGTTAGCGGTCACTGGTCAACCTTAGTGATTTGTTGTTGGGGATTCGGAAAGTCGGAAAAGCCACGTGATCGGTTCAGTACAATGGCATTGGGTGCCTGGTGCCAGTGGCCATTGGCCAGCACAATGATTCACACGGAGAGTGCACAGTAAATCGTAACTTTAACGTACCAACCAGTATCCGACACTTGTCTACGCGGTCCCGACCCTGTCAGCCACGCCACGTTCTGAAGGAGTCAGTGGTCACGGGATCAGAGTGTCTTCGACCATCACGGTGACTGCGGCTCGCCCTTTATAAACAAGCTGTCGTTCCCAAACACATTAACGCGTTTTTTCCCAAAAGGGATCACCTTTGTCCATCTCTACCGGCCTCCATTATCTTTCCGAGTCACTACCCGGTTCTCTTCCACCAAAATGAACACGAAAACCAGCACCAATCCCAAGGCAATCCCGGAGGATTCCCAGCTCGTTAAAGACTTGCTCGCACTCTCCAAATCAAGCGCTAAACGTCGTCCTCTCGTCAAATCGTCGACGTACGATGCCCCATCTGATCCGGAAATCAAGGTTCGCAGCTGGAAAATGGACGAGTTCAAGTATTACGATGTCCCCTCTCCCTTCCCCTCCCTAGTCAGGGGTCTCTTCACCGTTGACCTGCCTGGAGACGAGGCCGATTTCCGAATTGTGGCTCGTGGGTACGACAAATTCTTCAACATCGGTGAAGTTCCCTGGACTACAGTACGTTCACAATGACTCGTATTTCGGACGACTCTGACAGTCAGAACACAGTGGGCGGCTCTGGAAGAACATACGACGGCGCCCTATACTCTTTCGCTCAAATCAAACGGCTGTATCATCTTCATTGGTGCTCTGACACCCTCTAAAATCGTGGTTACATCCAAACATTCCCTTGGCAAGACTCCTGGTGATAAACCGAGTCATGCTGAGGTTGGTGAACGCTGGCTTCGCAAGTACTTCGCTGACAAAGGCCGTACTGAGGCGGATTTCGCGAAAGTCCTCTGGGATAACAACTGGACAGCCGTCGCCGAGGTACAACAAAATGTGGCTCATTCCATTGCGTGCACTAATGTCCACTGCAGCTTTGTGATGATTCTTTTGAGGAGCACGTTTTGGCCACTGCCCCTGAACTTACTGGACTCCATCTTCACGGTATAAACGAGTGTACTAAGGCCTTTAAAACGATGCCTCACGATCTAATCGATTCCTTTGCCGAAGAGTGGGGGTTCATAAAGACGCTATCTACCACTCTCAACACTATCGCCGAGGTCCGCTCGTTCACCCAGGAGGTTGGCGAAATCGGTCACTGGAACGGTCAGGCTGTAGAGGGTTTCGTCGTCCGCACTCACGTCGCGCCCCCTTCTGCCGGCAAATCTACCTCAAAATCACCGTACTCCCCCGGCTCTACGTTCTTCTTCAAAGTCAAGTTCGACGAGCCCTACATGATGTACCGTGATTGGAGAGAAGTGACGAAGAAACTCCTCGGTCAGCAGGGTCCTCTCGTCCCTTCCAGTTTGCCCAAGTCAAAGATGCAGCGCCCCGAGACTAAGGCCTACGTCAAATGGGTGATCGAGGAGATAAAGAGGGACCGCGAGCAGTTTAAACACTATAACGAGGGCCAAGGGATCATCGCGACTCGTGAACGTTTCTTGGAGTGGCAGGAAACGCAAGGCATGACTGCGCGGTCGACTTCTCCTACTCCAGCCCCTGCGTCTACATCTCAGAAAGAGTTTGGCAAGACGATTATCGTTCCTGTCGCCATCCCTGGCTGTGGTACGCTCATATTTTTTCAGCGTACGTAGTACAGCCACTGACTCCTTTATCAGGAAAAACGACTGTTGCTGTCGCTCTTGCAAACATCTTCGGATGGGGGCATACACAAAGCGACGATGTCCGAGCCAAAAAGCCTGCTCCTGTCTTCCTCAAGAATGTCCACACTCTGCTAACAAACAAAGACGTCGTCATCGCCGACAAGAACAACCATCTCGGCATGCATCGGAAAAGTCTGCGCGAGCTTTCCACTCAGTTCACGCCTCCCGCTCGGCTTCTCGCACTGAATTGGACATGTGCTTTGTCGACAAAATCTCCCGCCGAAGTTCATGCCATCTGCGGAGAACGCGTTCTGACCCGGGGCGACAAACACCAGAGTCTTACTGCTGACCAGGAAAACAAATCTCACGAACAAGTCATTTGGAAGTTTATCAGTGACACTGAAGAGTTGGGAGAGTCTGAAGTAGACGCGTGCATCGATATGCAGCTGGAGGATAACCTAGAGGAGGCGGTGGCGCGCGCAGTGGAGGGATGTGTCGAAATCATACCTGGGCTCCAACAACCGACGCCAGAGAAGATTGCAGAGGGTATCCAGGTTGCCCTTGGGTATGCACCTAAAATTACCAAGCCCAAGGAGACACCTGCTACTGCTGCGAAACCTAAAACGGACAAGATACGCTACTTTGGACTGGCGCCGGATGTGCAGCTCATTGCAGCGCTCGACAGCGCTTTGGGTGACGATGCTCTCTGGACGCATCTTAAAACCACCAACCGTGTCGCCACACAGCCCCATGTCACCATCGTGCACCAGAAGGGCCTCCCTGCAGACCAGGCACTTTGGGATCGGTGTATGGAGCTGCATCGGCTCGCTCAGGCGGCGCCACAGTTCGAGATCACGCTCGGCAACGTCGTCTGGAATGATCGGATTATGGCGGCGACTGTGGATGATTTGAAACTTGTCGGGGCGGGCGATGAGGGCCAGAAGGGAGCGCAATTCATCACACAGCTCCCGGATGAAGTGAGGAACAGGCTGCATATAACCGTTGGTACACGGGATGTGAAGGTGGTTCCGGTTGAGGCGAAGGCGATGGTGGAGAATTGGCGGCGCGGAAAGACTGATGGTGTTAAAGTAGAAGCGCTTTCGGGCGTCGTGGTTATTGGGAGGGTCAAAGGACTCATTGCATAAGTTGAACGAAGTTTATTCATCTGTATCTATATCACCTCACTCACACTCAGTATTACCTTAAACCAAACAACGTTAACGTCGATAGAGCAAATCTGTAGTACTAGTATCCAACGCCCTGATCATTTTGCTTGTGCTTGGCTGGCCTTGAACTCGTCCGGAGTTTTGAATAAAACTCGCTGGTAGCGTGCCAGCTCTACGAAGACAAATAAGCAGTTCGGATGCGAGATACGGCATGGGCTCACCTGATATTGAATCTTTGATATCGTCAAGCGCCCTATCAACAAGTAAGCTAACGGAAATTATGGAAACGACGGTGCTCACCGATGCTTTGAGACGAAAGGACGATCAGGTAGGTCAGGATACCATCTAGAGGCGAGCTCCTACACGAGTAGGTTCAAGGAGGCTATAGATCTCTAGATGGACAGGCGACCGACCTTTATCGTAGAACAGTCTTCAAATATGTGTCAGACCTGAAGATGTAGAGGACGCTCAGAGGACATACCGACAATCCTGGAAGAAGGATGAGATTAAGAGTGAAATGTAAGTTGTCAGACTCGCCTGTAGTGTAGCCATTCAATCAGCTTGGGCATCTGTTCACAAAGGAATTGCCGATCGACGTGGACAGAGCTTCCGGCGAGAACAGCGGAGCGCTTTGTCGGAATCCTTCGTTTCACATAGGCCAAGACAGCCTGCTCGACCTCGGGCAGGGTATGTGTCGACGCCAAACATTCCGCGGTAAGTCCAGACTATATGCAACGTGAAATTTACTCAGTCGAGAATATTGAAAACACATACTTGCCCATGCGTCTTCGTACACCAATCGTCCATTCTACGAGGGTCAATGTTCATCTAGCATTGGCTGCAGCGTACTGACTTGTCCAGCGCCTCCTTGTCCGTCTTTATAGCATACCGCACGCCCTCATCAATGATGTCGAGGTTACCGTTCGTAATCAAAACCTGCAAAGACACGTATTCACATTATAATTTCGCGCGTCTTTTGATGTGGGGCGCACAGCTATTTCGATGATTTTGTCATTTCTGTGGTCGAGCCCAGTCATTTCACAGTCGATCCAGACGAGCGGACCGTCGCTGGGCTGCAGAGGCTTTATTGGGTCGGCCATCCTGCGGAAAATTTGGGCCGGGGTGGGTTTGTAAGCGCGAGAGGAGGTTAAACGTGCAGCGAGTGGACGTGTTTTTGGGTATTTGAACCGTGCGGCGAGGAGACCGGCGCGAAGCATGCGATGGTGAGAAATAAAGAGAGTTGCCAAAAGCGGTTGAGTATTGATTACATGTACAAATTCTTCTATCATGCATCCCAGAGCACCCTGACGCGAATCGAGGGGGAACCATGCCACTGAAACTACTGTCAAAGCCGAACACGGCGTGCATCGCGGCGCACGGGAAATGCGCATATTCTCCAGGACTCAAATCAGCCGGGCGCGCGGTGAACTTTGGACCGTAAAGGTTGGCCTCGTCGAGTTGAAGCATATTCGAGTTGCTACGTTTATGATCAGTGATACAATCTTCGAGTATTTTCTTGTTCTCGGAAGAGTGTTTTGGGACAAGTGCAATGAGAAGGATTCGGACGATGAGCACGAGAGGTCGGCGAAATGGAAACTTTGCAGAACCGGGGACCTCGCGTGTGTACTGAGGAAGGAGCTTAGATTGCTCAAGGTCTGTGGATGATGCCTGTGAGAAAGCAAACATAGATGTATGAATCAACTTTACCTCGCAAGGCTCGCGCCTGGGGCAGGGAGGTCATTACTTGGCGCCCCTTGGGCACGAACGGGAAAAGAGCGGCTTCCCCCCAGACAACTAGGATTGTCAACAACTTCACCAACTCTTCGACAAAGTCCTTGCCACAGAGAATGCCAACTGAGGTCCCGTTCAACGGAGAGCAGTTGTATTTGTGCGATTTCCAGTCTTTTTGCTGGCAATCAGCCGACTATAGATGCCAGTCAATAACCTCCTTCACAAAAGTACTTGGAGTCCCACGCAATAGAATTGATTTTTGCAAGTACTGCAGCGGAGCATCGGGATGGGTTCATGGTCATCGTGCATGCACGTAGAAAAGCAGCATTCTGTACGTCCGGGAGGCAGGGGAACAGTAGTTTCGGTCGGTGGGCCTGTGCTCATGCTGATGGACGTCGTTGCAAAAAGTTGGGGAAGAAAATCGGGTTCATCGACGCGTCGTGACGTAACACGTGTATACTGCTCAAGGACGTCTTGCCCAAATCGAGTTGATCACTTACCCCACGATTCCGGACCCATTACAATTTCTTCTACTTGATTATTTGGTACATTTACTGTTTCTTAGCCGCGTTCCAGAGTACATCGATAGCTATTTGTACGGCCACCCATTTCTGTGGTAACTCTTGACTGAACATCTTCTTGCCAATCCGAACATGATAACTACCGCGATGGAAGGGAACTGCATATATTCTCCAGGACTCAAATCAGCCGGCCGCGCGGTGAACTTTGGCCCGCAAAGGCTGGCCCAGTCGGGAGGGAACGAGTCGCAGCTCTTGACAAGATAATCCTCGATGATTTTCTGATTTTCGGGCGACAGTTGGGCAACAAGTTCAACGAGCAGGATTCGGGCGATAAGCACGATAGGGCGGCGATATGGATACTATGAAGAATCGGGGACCTCGCGCGTGTATTGGGGAAGGAGTGTAGACTGTTCAACGTCTATGGACAGTGTCAAGCCAGCGAACACGGATATATGCGTCAAGTTTACCTCGCAGAACCTGAGCCTCGGGGACAGAGCATGCTATTTGGCGCGACTTGGGCTCGTTCTTGCCACCATCGGCTTGAAAGGCAGTTCACCAGTCGTTCAGGATCTTATCCATCCTCTTCAACTCTTCGTCAAAGTCCTTGCCGCCAAGAATACCAGCTGCCCGTTTAACGGAGAGCAGTTGTACTTGTGCGATTTCCAGTCTTTTTTCTGGCAATCAGCCGACTATAAACGCCAGTCAATAGACATTCTATGGATGAAAGAGTTTCAAATCGCACGCAATAGAGTTGATTTTTGCATGTACTGCAGCGGAACGTCGCGATGTCGGGTTCATCGTCATCGTACATGCACATGGAAAAGCAGCATTCTGTACGTCCGCGAGGCAGGGGAACAGTGACTTCAGTCGACGGGCCTGTGATGGACATCGTTGGTGAAGAAGATTGAGTTAATTAACGTCATCACGTACCAGGACGAAGAAACGTCTTGTCCAAAACGGGTAGATCACGTACCACCATCATGTCCTCGATGGCTCTTCTTCACACTCTGTCCGATGCACTATGTAAACCTCTGTAAGCTCTTGATTTAGGTAGCATTATCCTAGTAATTACATTTCAACAGGAAATCTGTCGAAATCCTTCCCGGCGGCTTTGAACAGTGGTCTGAGGCTGGTATCACCAACGAGTTCCCCTTTCTTCTGTCCGATGGCCATCTTGGTGTCCCCCAAAAGATTCTCTACAAGCTCTACGTTCCCGTTTCCTCCCTCTTCATGGAATCTCGACGTTGTAATGATGTCCGTAATCTGCTCGCATCCACGAGCATCATCTTGCTAGCCAACTCCGCGCATCAGACGGCCTTGAATGCGCGCAAGAGGCTTGTAAAATCAGGACATCTTGACGCTCAGTCAGAACTATCTCTCTTCGCCGCTTTCATGACGGGATGTCGCGATTGTGCGAAGCAATCCATGGTATGGCATCACCGTCGTTGGATGCTGCATCACCTCTCGTCGTCCTCCCAAGTGTTTCATGATCTTGAATACGATCTTCTCGATATATCGGTGGAGAAAATACGCGCTGAATTGCAGCTGCTGTCCGTCTGTTGCGAGAGTTATCCTAGGAACTATTATGCTTGGGTTCATCGCACGTATTGCATGGATCTACTTCAAAAACACGTCGTTGCAAATACACCCAAGTCACAAGAACTACTGATTGAAGACTTCGCCAGCCTCCTTCAATGGATCGATTGCCACCTCTCCGATTATACGGCAATGCACCACCTTTGCAAAGTTGTTTCGCTATTTCAGATCCTCGGCTGCGAGACGATACAATTTCGCACACTGTTCAACCATGCAGTATCCTTGATTTCCTCGTATCCTGAACACGAAGCGTTGTGGATGTATTTGCGCCTTGTCCTCTGTCTTGTTCCACTCGAACAGCGGCATGAAATGGTGACGGAGATTACAGCGAGTGCATTAGGCGCTCGGGAAGAGGACAAACGGTTGATCTCGTACTTGGGCAAAGTACACCCTTCTGTTCAAGGTGAGCTAAGAGTGCCACGATTTCGAATCGATGAAATGAACTGCGATTGTAGGGTAGCCTGAAAGAACACCCATCTGCGTACCGGTAGACTGGTGAGCAAAACACGTTACCTTTGACTACCTGACAGCGATAGAAATAGGAGACTGTCTAAAGTCGCTCCGACATTCGTGTTGACTGCGCTCAACATCATCATGATTAGAACGCGCTGTGTACATGCTGTGTCTCCCTTCTCAAACTCTCTGCGATGTTCGCTGTTGACTGCGCTCAGCTTCAGCGTCGAATCATCGTTGATACCCCGCTTTACTACTTGACTGCGTAGTCTTACAAATTTCGGGGTGTGGCGGCGATGATGATATCTCGGGTGAGCGTCTTCATTCCGTCGGTTACATATTGTCTTTAATGAACCGTTTGAATGTTTTTCAGTCCTGCCTTTCCGCTGTAGCATTCCAAACGCACCATTCAGAGCGTACCACGGTTAACGAGACGAGCTGAACATAATTGTTAGTCGATCGCGACCATGATCGTGCCTTGGTCCTTGCACGACCAATATTCCCAATCCAACATGCTTCCTCTCAGAAGTTTGTGCTGCGGTTCTTTCGAGACCATGGCCGACCTTTCGCATCCAGCTGCGCCTCTTTATGGAACTATGTGATTTCATCAACAGTTAGGTATGCTGCGGGTGGCGGTTCAGAAATGAATAAGTACAGCTCGAGAGGGAAAGTACACCATTATCGCATCGACTTTGAGCCTCGGTCTCACACATTCATTACACCGCACGCCAAACTATCTGAGTCCTCGCATCATTACCCATCCAACTTCCTATCACATCTTCATCCTCAAAAATGCTTCACCTGTCAATCATCGCGTTCATTGCATGCATGCATTCCATTGTCCTGGCCGCGCCAGTACACTCTGAGGCGCAAGTTCAGAAGCGCACCTTCTCTGGCGAGGCTACCTATTTCGTGGGTGCGTCAGTCCTTGATGAACTCTAGATCTGGCATGTGCTGAAGTATATGAACAGTTGGTCTCGGTGCTTGCGGAGACACCAGCGTTTCGACGGATTACGTCGTGGCGCTTGCCTCTGCTGACTATGGCGATGGCGAATACTGCGATCAGGTAATGCTTCGCTTCACAATTCTCAAAAAAGAAAAACTCTTACCAAAGCTTTCCTCAGACTGTTGTGATCACCGACACGTCCTCTGGGACCAGTACCACTGCCACCGTCAAAGACAAATGCCCGTCTTGCGCCAGCGGCGATCTTGGTACGCTCCCTCTCCCAATATGCGCTCGATGTCAGGCGTTAACGCGAGTATTTTTTTTTTTACGCTAGACATGTCGGAAGGACTCTTCGATTTCTTCAAGGGCAGCACTGAAGACGGTGTCTTTGACATCACATGGGAGTTTTCGTCAGACTCGAGTTCTTCCTCTAGTTCGAGCTCGGACTCGAATAGCAATAACAACTCCGACGGGACTAACGACAACTCCCATCCTGACTCGACCCCCACGACGACTTCGAAGCACGGTGGTGCCAACCCCGATGCTACCGGCGCAGGATCACCTGCGCCTGCGCCGCCCGCCCAGACCCCCGCATAAAACTCTCGTTGTGTTTTGGTTATGTTGCAGCTCCTGGTGGGCGCATCATGATTGGACTCTCTTTTTTGCGTATGTAGGGTGGCGGTGGCCTTGGCTCTGGATATAGTGATGTACTGAATATTGTAGCGTGTTGGTCATAATAATAGTGCCTTCAAGTTGTAGTCTCAGTGTATTGCTGCTTGTTTTCCGCATCAGCCCGAGAGATTGCTGATAATTTCACTCTTTCCTCCAAAGGTAATAATCAGCTAAACGTTTTTGTGCCACCGGCAAATCTACTGTAACTTATGACTCTACGCGATGTGTCGCTGCTCCGCTTCGTGTGTGTAACTTCGACTATCGTAAAAACTGGGGAAGTTTGAAGATTTTTTACGCGGATTCGAGAGCAGCTACATACTTTATCAAGGACATCGTTATTCAATATCCCTAGCGAAGAACTAATCGTAGTAGCAATCAGAGACTAAACTCCCTGCACTCAAGTACTTGTTACAGGACAGAGAGGAAGTGACAGTGATGCTTCCGGTCAAGAGTCAATTAGTGAACATGAAAATGTGAGTAACTATCTACGAAATGCTGAAATAAAATCAAGTGTATGGCTTTTGCTCTGAACCGAATGTCTTCTTGTTCGAGCCATGCCTTTAACCCTAACCCTAAGCTCTGTGGCGCAGATAAAATACTGAATTCGTTTTTGAACAACTACATAGACGGTCTAGAAGTCTGGTGCTCTGGAGCCTAGGGATTCGTGTTGCGACGCCTTAAAGTCATATTTGATGTTGATGACTGTTCCTCCACGGCGCTCAGCTAGCGCCCTCGTGAAGGAGCCAAGCCACAATTCCACGAGTTGCTTACAGGCATCAAATACTGCTGTCGCAACCTTTTCCGTGGATTCGTGGCATTGGCGTTCGAGTCGCTCCCGGAGTTGTGCGCCATGAGATCCCATGTACGAATTCCCGCACCTTGGAGGATCGTATCCGACTCCAAGACGGGAGAGTGACATTACACGCAAAATCTTCAAAGTAGGGAAGGAAGCAAAAACCGGAATTAATGACTGAATTGTCGTCAGGAAAGCTGTAGACGAACAGCATATGTGTATTTCGTACGTAGATATTGAGACTTCTATTCAAAAGTCCACCATTGAGTAGGAGCCTGGACACGTTCGGAGCAGCATTGCGTAGCTCTATTGAGATAACGGAAAATGAACAATAATTGAGGACGAAAGCAAAGAGCTTACCTTGGAGAGTAGATGTCGACCATGAACTAGTAATCTCTAGAGAGTCCAACTTGGGTGCAAGGTGTAAGAGATCGTAAAGCTTCCGTGCACGCTCTTCGCTTCCGTAGGAGAAGCTAGCCTTGTCAAGGTTTGATATATACCTCGCATTAGGGCATAATCGAACGAAAATATGACTGGAAGGCCCGTGGGCTTCTTCCGCTAACGCGAAAGGCTGCACATGGCGAGTGCGCAGAGCCTTCTCCAAGCGTTGCTCGTGCTTAGGGTCGTGAATGCTGCATGCTATTTTGCGAAGCTTTGTGAGGGTACTGAGGACGCCCGCCAGTTGCTTGACGGCCTCTTCGGCGCCCAGATCTTCCTCAGTCTGATTCACGAACGCATGATGCGCCGAAGCAAAAGTCATTTCTACAGATCTACTCAACCGTTAGTATTTCAAGTAGGTCAATCAAGAGCCGAGGCAAGCGTACTTACTTAACGAATGGCGCGAGTTTCGGATTCCAGGTCTTCAGTCTGGCTGAACCTCGCTTCCAAGGTTGGTTCCCAACGAAGTAGAGCTTGAGCCGTTTGAACAAGTGTCGTATCGCTATGACTCTTGTGCGTTTGTCTGTGGTCGACAAAGGGATCAGGGATGCAGAGTTCTGAGTGTGCTTTTGAGTTGGTAATGACACTGGAAAGAGATGACATCCATACCTTATCGCTCTCAGATAGCAGCCCACATACAATATCAAGGACATCGTTGTCCAACTCTGCAAGCGTTGAGGAAGAGCCCATGATGGTGAAAATAACTGGTAACAGATAGTATGACTCAAAGAAAGTGATGGTGATGGTAGTGGCGTTTGCTTGATACATATCAGCTGGAAGACATTGAAGGTGACCGGCGTGGTATCCGTTCAATTAGTATAGAGATAGTAGCGTGACATAGGGAGATTCAGTGCGGCCATTGACTCGGACTGTGTGCAGTCTTTGAGTATGCAATTTGAGCTCGCCTCAGCCAGTTCGAGTTCCTCGCGCCGGAATGCATCAATACATGACGTTCACCTTCCTTGCCGTTGACCCGCGCAGCAATTCTCTTGCAGAAAGTGTCCTTCAACAAGAGTGGTATCATGAATGCTCTGCTCCAGAGTTCGTGCTCGCAACGCCTAGTTCGCAGTGAACGTCGTCGAGATCTACAAGAAACGAATAATCAAATTCGGGCATCCCAAGTTGGCAATGTGCCCGCTCCGGAAAGACCCAGGTAAAACCATCTTGCCGTCGTACTCGATTGTAATTTGTACCGATTCTGGAAGAGGTACATAGGTCCATAGGCTGACTGAAAACAGCCCATTGACTCATTTCTGGTCCATTGCGATGCGCAGTCATTTGGCCGAATATAGCGATCACAAAGAGCCGTCCAAATCCGGTATCATTGTTCGTAGACCACCTCGAGCTTTTTGCTGTGTCCACCTCGTTTCCCTATAGGTGGACAATGCACATGTCCTATTGTTCTTGCCTCGAGGACGCGGAATTGTCGCCGGACCCTTTGACGCCCCGTTCTGCTATAAAATGACCGGCCAACTTGACTGTACTGACATCCAACCCACATTTGCCTCAGACAACATCACGACTTCCAGCCTCCACAACTGTACATCGTCAGTTCCTTCTACTTCAGCCGACACTTATACTGAGCAATCTTTTCAGTCAGATATGTCTTCTGAGCGCGTCTATGACATCCTCCAACTCCCGGAAGATGTTGCGCGCGAAATCATCTACTGTGCCACCCAAGTGACCGGTACGAGCACCAGGACGCGCACACAAGCTCTAGCCAGGAAACTATTCACCGACGTCCCAAGCTCTGGAATGACTATCCAACAAGCAAAGTTGGCACGATACGAGACGGCACTCCAACTGACTCCTCTGTGTCGCGCGCTATCTCCCTGGGTTCGCCAACACATCCTCCACACCGTCATCCTCGCCTCTCTCCGCGACCTGCAGCAATTCCTCAACGCGTACCATGAAGAAAAGTCCAAAGGCGGCCTCGACTACTCAATGCTCGTCAAACGAGTGTGGTGCACAGATTTCTTCAACATCATCTCAAGCCGAACTGAACTGGAGACCTACGGTCCCCTGTTCTACGAGATCATCCGTGGCGCACAAGCGCTGGGCATGACGGCGGATTCGGCCACCGCCCTAACTGACTGCCTCGAGAATGCCAATCCCGCCAGGGACTGCACTTGGAAGAGACTGACGATCACCGACTGGGAGGGCCGCTGCATCCGCTGGAACCCGTTCAAAAACGGAAATGGACCGGCATTCCTGGCGCGCATCACCCATCTTTGCATGTGGACGCCTTACCACGGCGACTCGCCGGAAGAGAGCCTCCCTACGTGGTTGCGGGGCATTCCCTTCAACTTGATGCCCAACCTAGAGCACTTTGCTTTCCCGCTGTTGACGTGGACGGTCAAGGGGCCTGCGTACACGCATATGTTTGTCTACTCGAACACGCCTGTGCCGTTTATGGAGTTTGCGAGACGTGCTGCCGCTAGGTCAGATTTCGTCAATTATGGAAGGAAGGTCAAGCTTGAGGTTGTGCCGGAAGCAGGCCAGAAGATGAATTGGAAGGTTGGATATATTCTGGACGAGGTTGACCGAGTTTGGGGCGAGATCCGGAAGAATAGATAGATGAGTTCATGACGATTTCCAACAATTGTATACTATAACTTGAATACTTGAATACTGGCATTATTATACGCTCAAACACCCTCATCTACAAAAGCGATTAGTATTCTCCTCTAGGAAGCTTCTCTAAAGAATAACAACGATGTCAGCGATTCAATGTCTGTAACGTCGAGGGTATCAGTATAAAGTGTTGAGTAGTAATGTAATATGTATGATACAGACAGCGATGACAACAATTGCGTAGATACGTACAGTGAGGAAAGCCCTAAGATACAACTAAGAACGTACGAGGAGAGATATCGTAACAGAAAAACAAACAGAGGTAGTCGTGGGGCGAACGAGACGAGGGAGCTCAAAGATTAAGCATCTGTAGCTTCATCCACTCCTTGTCGTTGGCGTTGAAATCGACGCCTTTTCGCATCCACCACTGCCGGGCGTTCTCCCCGCCGCCTATCGCATCTTCAAGCGCCTCCTCGATATCACACATCCGATACTGTATCGGCAACCCAGAATTGTCCCACCACTCCAACACCTCTGGTCGATTATGCCGTGTTGCACCTGTCAGCGCGTCCTGATCGAAGATGAGAGGAAGCCCGCTTCCAAGCCACCACTCCAGTACCTCGATCTTGCCGTGAAGGCTTGCATGCTGCAAGGCATGCCGGTCGTATTTTGGATCCAGCTGCGACGTCGCCCACCACTCTAGAACCTCGACGTGCCCAGCCGTGCTTGCCATATCCATGACGCGTCCTATTTTGAGTGGAACACCATTCCGTATATGTTGGTCCTTCCACCACTCTAGAACCGCTATCTGGTTCTTTGCACTAGCGTACTCGAGGGCAGCTTCTGAATACTCCATTGGTATGCCGCATGTAGCCCACCAATCGAGAGACACGATCTGTCCATTCCGAGAAGCACCATCGATAGCGTCGATTATTGAGTCAGGTTTGGGAGCGGGAACGAGGTCTGGGTGCTGCTCGAAACCATGTTTCCACCACGAGAGAACGTGCACGCGGCCGTGCCGGGATGCCTTGCTTGGAATGATGTCGTTATTATATAGCTTGAGGAATAGGGCGTGGTGGTGGGTGAGGAAATATTCGAGGACATGGACGTAGCCTAGACGAACGGCTAACTCTGCGCCAATCTTGGTGGGAGGGTTGGAAATGGGATTGGCGGCTCGAATCCTGTCGAGGGATCCGGAGATGATGGCAACGTCAACGGCGGATGCTCTAGACCAATCAAGCGGACTGTGGAGGGCGGTGGGCACGCCGACAGCCTTGGAAAGCTCCCAGTCGCCGACAAAGTCCATGATATCTGCGATGATTTCGACTGGCAGGTCCGGACCGCCCAGATGCCGATGCTTTTGGTGCTTGTGCGAGCATGTTGTGAGGAATGTTGAGCTAAAAGGCGTCGCCGGCGCGCCGGGAGCGTTGGGAAAGTGGTAGATGTGGAAATCATGGTTCGCTAGTCTAGACGCGAGTTCGCTGTCAGAGCCCGAATAGGGTAGGTTGCGAACTTTGAGAAATAGGACGAGTTCAGAGTGTGAAAGACGGCGGTAGGCTCGATGTACAAGATCAAGTGGCGAATCAGTATTCTGCCAACAAGTTTAGTCAAGTAATTATTGCAACACTGTCGGCATACCGCCATTAACTGTTCACTTTCGAGACAACCAGGAGGAGATGGTCGTTTCCGCCAAAAAGACAGGTGGCACGTGGCCCATGCCATTTACACATGGTATATACAAGCTTCACTACTACGTTCTGTATGTTTTCCTTTACTGTCATGGCATACACGTTGTTCGGGGCTGTTGGTACCAAGCCTTGCTCCCGCAGTAAATTTGGGTTCCTAGGTCATGATGCGCAGCTTCAAAATGTGGGGCACCAGCTCCTCCCAAGCTTCCAGGTCGATTTCCATATATCTCTCCTCCTCCTCCGCGGGCCCATGGAACAGCGCTTGGAGATGCAGCGGAGTTGTCGCATTCAACAACCCAAGCTTGCTTTTGACATAGATGAAGGCATTCTGCAGCAACCTTGAGTCAACGTCCAGCACGAAAAGGAGATATAGCAGCCTACCCGACCCGTCATACCCGCCATTCTCCTTCTGCCCAGCGCCATTGTCCGGTTTCCAAAGGACAGGATGATGGGTGCCGTGCCAGGACGCGTCGTGGTGAGCATCCATGCCTGCAGACACTGTCCAATCCCTGCTGCGACGTGATTATTCGACGCAGACAGCATGTCTGCCATCTCTCGTGCCGACATTTGCGTGCTCAATAGCTCTCAGTCTGGTTGTGCAGTGGGATTCTGGGAAGAGGACTACTCGTCGTGGGCCGTCGGTGTATTCAAATTTACGGGATCACCCTATCACTGTTTCTTCCAGGTCCTTCTTGATACGCCACCCGGACCTTGTTTCAATGGTCCTTGTACCAAAGAAAGACGACATTTTCGAAGAGAGCTTCTGTTGGCTCACATACTTTGACAAGACTACATTACATTTCACTTATCTTTCCCACCAAGACAACCGTTCCCGCTATCTGGACGTCACCGGAACAGACCGACTCGAACGTAAGAGGTGGAACTCCCATCTTCATCATCGGGGCCTAACTCAGCAATAGATACGTGTCGCCGAGGATATACCTAGTTGACAACCGTGAGCATTGCGCCTACTTCCGGTTCAAGAACGTAACACGTACCAATGTAGTCTAGAAAACGGTTACAATTCTTGCGAGGATCTTCATCACTTCCCAACCCATAATCAGCTAGGAGCTGTACGACGTCTGCGCCTGCGCGTGATGCATCAGCAATGAATTGTCTCGTTAATTGTCTATGCTCACGCTTGTAAACACTCAAGAATGAGTTCAAATCTTCGGGGTAGATGTCGCTCTTCTTCCCCTTGTCGTTCAGTATGACTCCTAGCTTGTCATCCTTGTTATGCGTCAACGTGAACTCCGAATTCCTCTTTCGAGCTTCCCTGCGCATCGTGAATATCATCGCCGACCCAAATCACGAATATTTTGCCACGTACGCATTGGCAATCGATATCTTCACCTGACTCAATTTGGTGTTCGTCTCCTCAAGCTGCTTGCCCAACGGAATCGGTATGTATTCCGTGATCTGCTGATCGACCTGCGCCTGCGTCTGGCCGTGAATCTCCGATCTAATCTTCGCCTTGATGTCTGCCCTGCGAATGCCTACGTTTAGCCTTGATCTCTGCTCTACATACGAAGCGGCGCGCATACCTCAGTTGCTCAGATATCTCATTCTGGAGTTCGTCATGAATCCGATTCTTCAGCGTGCCCGTGCGCCCGAGGTGTTCGTCCTTGGCGTGATCGAATTGGACGCGCACCGACGCGATGTCTTCCAGGAGCGTGGTCTATGATTATCAAAATCAGCCCCGTCGCTGGATTTCGTTCTCAGGGTTGTGGACTCACCATCGATGGGGAGGCGTTCCCCACATTGGACCAGCTGCCGTCCAGATTGGCTAGCGAATCAAGTCTAAATGATCAGGTCCGTCAAGTCATCATACTCCGTGAAGCGGCTACGAGGCATACACAGATCTCATTGTCTCGTTCATAGTCGCTATAGCGCTTTTGGGAGCAGCGGTAGGAGGGGAGACGGGGTCCATTGTCTGGCAGATGGTAGTATTGGAGTAACACGGAGTTGCGGCGTCAGCGAGGCTTGTGTCGAGTTGTATACCGCCGCCTCGAGGACGCCATGAGGCCATTGTTATTGAACGCTACACCTTCTTTCCCAAGCCTGCCAGTGATAATCAGCTGCTCTATCCAGCTTCTCATAAGCGCCTGTGAATTCTACACATCTATATACACGGTTCTATTACTACTTGGCTTGCATTTCTGGGACAAGATCCTTCCCCACGCCCGTCTTCAGATAATCAACCAAGTTCGTCAGAGCTCTAATCTCCATGACTTTCTGAGTATCCTGGTTCTCCGTTCCCATATGAGGCAGCAGTGTAATATGTGGGAACTCGAGCAACCGTGGGTTCACCTCTGGCTCGTTGGGAAACACGTCCAGTCCAACTGATCCGAGCTGCAAGGTGGCGCTTTACAGTAAAACGGGATGTAACGAAGCGGAGCATACGTACATGACCATCCTCTAGCGCGCGAATCATGGCATCCTCGTCTATAACCTTACCGCGCGCCGTGTTCACGATGATAGAGCCCTTCTTCATTGCCCGAATATACTTCTCCCCGACGAGCCCGACGGTATTCGGATTCAACGGGACACTGACACTGACCACATCCGCCTCTCCGAGCATCTTGTACACGTCCGAATAGTATCGCAGTAATCCGGGGCATCGGGGTTAGGTCGCGATTGTGGTATACGATGCGCATCGGGAACGCGCGCGCTAGTTGGGCGATGCGCAGGCCGATGCCGCCCAATCCGAGGATGGCGAGGGTTTTGCCGGTTAGATCGTGTGAAAGAGGCGCGAGGCCTTTAGGCTTCCAGGCTAGTTGACGCAGGGAACGCTCGGCAACCGAATATTGGCGCATGCAGGAGATCATTAGGTATAACGCGGTCGTGGCGGTTGCATCGTCTACGGCGCTTGGGGTGTTAGAGAGGAAGATGCCTGATGATTCGATGGAGTTAGCAACTATTAAGGAGTTGTGAGCTTGATTACGCACCTTTCTCTTTGAGATATGCAACGTCTACGTTATCATATCCGGCGCCATTAGACGCGACCCATTTCAGTGACGAAGGGAGTGCATCGATCAACTCTTTGTCAAAATCGCCCGTCTTCGCTATGACTGAACTATCGCGGAATAATCCAACGATATCGCTGTATTTGCCGTTTGGCCCCAGGTCCTTGAAGAATGTCGCTCTGTCCGGGGAGCTAAAGAACTAAGAAACTGTTTAGTCTGTGCCACTGGGTGGCGTAGTAATTCACCGTACGATCACTTCTGCGATGCCATCGAAGAGCTGCTTCAACTCTTCTTGAGCCCACATTATCGTTCCTTCATTACCACGTCAGAATCGTATGCGGATATGGATGATTGGAGAGAGCACCAACCATATATTAAGATACGGGGAGCCATTGCGTGTTCAAGTAGTGCACAAGAGATCGGGACAAGGAGATATCGATCGACAGTCTTCAGCTACGTGAAAGCACTTAAGTCTTCTACAATGGTCACAAGGATATCCCGTGGGGGGTTTCGGGCAGGGGTGCACTTAAATTTGCACTTCCCATCCCGCCCGCGGATTTCCGGGCCGGTCATCTTTAGCCTATTCGGGCCGTTATCCGAGAGCTAAATCCGACGTATCCGAATTTCCGAAAGTGTATTCCTACGCCACACTGACTAATAACAGCGCTACGTTTCAATCAGCTAAGTTTAATACAGTAAATCACTTCGATTTCTTTCTAGCAAATGATTTTACCTACCATAGCTCTCCAAAGGCCCTTCAGATGCTTGCACTGTTCTTGAACGTTATGACCGCGACTGGTATTCAAAAGATTCGCGTCATGGAAGACCTTGAGGTACCTACGCACAATATAAGCTTTATTACGCCTCTGATTAGCCACTTTACCTGAGGCATGTTTCTTCTTTAAACTCATTGTAGATCTTTCGGTTGAATCTGCGCTGCTAGTCGTAAGCGAAATGCTTAAGAGGACTTGCTAAAGAAACATGCCTCTAGTTTTCGGACCTTCTCTTGGTATAGATGGTTTTGGTGGATTAAGAAGTGGTCGGATAGGACATAGAATGAGACTCCTGACAGATACATCTCATACAGACAAGCAGCCTTGTTACCACCATAACCAACAAATCGTTCGTCGCACCTACAGAGAAATGAGTCAGGCAGCGGATGATGTAATAACACTGAACCAAGGAGGCCCATCGGCCTTGAAAACGACGTAAGGCTCGTAGGCAGGTTGGTATCGCGTCACTTTGTAAACTTCGCCCGGCTTTGCGGCGTAGAACTTTTCGTAATCCGTGCTGTTGTGTCCGGCTTCCCAGGCAGAATGGAAGGTTGCGATTTTCTTAGACTTGATGAGCGGAAGTAATGCCTGATTTACCTAAGCAACAGAGCTGCCTAGAAAGTCCTGAAGACGCACAGCTTTGTCGATAGGGAAAGCAGTGTAGTCCATCCCTTCGTTGTAAACAGTATATTCGAAGGCAGGTAAAACAAAGGCAGTCTGTCCGGTTTTGAGTTTGTCCATGAGAGGCTTGCTACTCCGGATGGCAGAACGAAAGTTTGTGCATAGGTAAAAGTCGATGTCGAGCATCAAGACATAGTCAGTGCGAGCGAAAAGGCGTGCAATGTTTCTCCAGGTGTTGAATTGCCGGTCGAAGGCGTCGATAACAAGATGGACGTCGACAAAGAGAGACATACTAAGCGAAGAAGAATACAAGGAGTGCAAAGCATCGAGTGAGTCTTGAACGTGAGTGGTTACGTCGATGTGAATGGTAACAGATATGGGACCTATTGTAAGACGTTAGTGTATAATCTTGATCAAGTCAGATACGCGCCTTGATATCGTTCCACAAGACGTGCGAAAACTTGGAATCTGTCGCTAGTGATGAGAGTGGTTATGGTAATATCTTCTTCGTCGAAGGGTCCGGAGGCTCTATAATAATACGGAATGGTCGTGCTGGGAGTGTAGGAGGAGGAGAAGGCCTTGGACATAAACAGAGACTCGCTCATCGCGTAGGCATCGTCTCTTGACGTGTCCCAGGATGGTTCCAGCAACTTTAGGTTTTCGGATTGCAAATAAGCTGTCCAATTGTCGAATTTTGGCTGTACTGGGACGATTCGGTGGTCGGTTTGCGAAAACCGATTTGGAACGAGAGCAGCACAGCGGTGCCACAGAGGGCCAATAACAAAGTAATTGGTGGTGTAGAGAAGGGCCGACGCGACGTAGACCACGGAAATGCTCCACAGGACCTCGCGAACGCGTACAAGGGTGGCTTTCATCGGAGGCTAAAGGCAAGTGGCACCGGCCGATCCCGATCGACTTTTAATTTACTTTCAACGTCCATGTTGTACAGGACTCAACCAGGCTCTTCATGAGACGACCGTCAATGAAACTGGAATTGCGTTTCTCTGTTAGTTTCCGCAGAAATGGCAGTGGAATCCATACCTCAGCCAGTCCAATGCGATAGTACGTTTTCTCTGCTTCTAGCACATTGCGTCCCATTTCCTACTCATGACCCGATTTAGTGAAGGCAGCTTTGAAAACACTAAAATTCAAGAAGCTCACGCTCCCAGAAAACTGCGACGTGGGAACATCAACCCATTCCAACAATCACACAGTCAAGAATGATGCGATCCCAATGGATTCTGCTATCTTTCCTCCCACTGCCATGGCCCCGGCAGCTCCGTCAGTATCCTATTTTCAGAGTTCTCGCAAATTGCAGGAAGATGACGCCGACCAATCCCCGCGAAAGCGCAGGAAAGTCGAATCTACGCCTCCAGTGACGCGTAGTAAGTGCGTATACAAATGCTAGTATACGTGGCTGATCTGTGCAGAATATAAAAGGCTTCCCAAGGAAGGCTGGTCTCTGCTTGACTCCGAGAATCCTCCTTCGGGCCTTGTTTGGGAACCGCGAGGAACGCCACGGCAATGGACGTCTGTAAGATATGTCGATTCTCGCCGCCTTCAATCTCTGATCGTGTGCGCGCTTTCAGAGTCGTGACGAGCTCTATGCTGCTGTTTCTAGTCTTAAAACAACAGTGAATGGAATCTCAATGACCAAAACCACAGAAATCATCATTGTGGTCGACAAGGACAGCGGAATCGGACTCTTCAATGAAGGAGATCCGTTAGCGTGGAAATTGCAAATGTAGGCGGGGTCATGCTCTCATATAAGATATACGCACTGATTCAAGAATTACAGAAAACGAGGCCATGTTGCGACCTTGCCAACGACACTGCCTGAAGCAGCCCATCGCATTCATATGAAGGCTGCTCTCGATACACCGAACGTTTCTTTCACACCCCTTTCATCCCACCACTTGCCCGGCCGGGAACCTATCACGCATACAGAATTTTCCTCGGGGGGTGTGATCCATCAAGGATCCTTGTCTCCAGTTCATCGCTTTCCCGGTCGCTTTCCCGGAGCGTTGCCGACGCTCAACGGACCGAATAGCGCGGTAGTGAACTCAGATGCGCCGCCTCTTACCCCTCTTGCCCGATGTGATGCTTCCTCGTGGTCTCAAACGAATCACGAAACCTATGGAACTTTCTCTCGTTATTCTACTCTTCAGTCATTGTCGGCTCCTCCGGGGGTCTCTCGTGGTTGTGTATCGAACACCGCGAATAAATCTAACACTGCGCTTCCCGACATGGGTTCGCAGAGGTCTTCTGCTTTGCATCCCTACCAGCCGACCGTTCTAACTGCTAGCCACAATTATGGCTCTGCTGATGAAAGACTCGTGAACGTTCCTAATGATGACACGATTGTTTCGAATGCTCACGAAACTGGCGACGTCGAATGTATTCATCCAATATCGGCTCCAGCAGTTAATGAGATCCCTCCTCGCCGAACTTCATATGTAGATCATGATGTCTACTTTGACTTTTATGGTAACCAATGGGCGGAGAGGCGTGAGGGATGCAATTCCGGTAGACCGTTTGGGACACCCTCAACGCACGAACAACAAATTGGGAAATTTGTCGATAAGGTCGCCTACTCACTAAATCGCCAAGCACAGAAAGGTATGAATGCTGCAGGATATCTTTTCGGTCCGTCCTTTGCTTTGTGGTGTGTCCCCAATCTGACTTTTTTTAAAAGAAATACGCGACCAATATCTGACGAAAAGGAATCATAACGCGGAGCTGTCTCCTCATCAGCTTCCACACACATCTGCGTGGAATGGCTTTCGATACGATGATGTTGCAAGTGGAATCAGTCATTTCGGTGACCATCTTGCGTTGGCGATAGAATGTCGTTCTAACTGCACTTCAAGGAACGCCAAACAATGCATACATTCCTCACTATGAAGATCAACACCTCATTCACAAACTAGATCATCGGGATACGCAGGCCTCAGCCCCTCGGCTACTTGCGACTGCTCAGACTCCCATTTCCAGTACACCTTCCGAATACTCTTCCACTCCTCCATCGGAACTCTCTAGTTTCGAGGCAACTCCAGAGCCGCCTCCGGGTTTGACGGATTTTCCACTCGAAGTCGATAAAATGGTCAAGGCCTACAAGTTGGGTATGCCCGTCATCGTTATTGCATCTCATGAAGTACTAGATCATATCGGTTTGAAGCTACCCCCAGAGTTCGGCTACGCAGTTTTGGGATGCTTCCAAATCTGCTCCTACCAGACGTTACGCGATACGACCGAGCCTGAATACGAAGTGTTCGAATGGCATTTCAGTATACGTTGGATGCAGGGCAGCGAAGGACAATTTTTTCGTGAAGGCATTGAGCCTGAACGCATGTCTTCGCCCTGGTGGTCGGATACGAAGGAGGCGAAAGTGTCTTCTGATTGTCCGGACGTGTTACCTCTGGATCTTCTCAGCGAAAGCTGCGTGTCGGCGGTTGGATGGTACTGTCATGCGTGTGGGAAGATAAATCAGCAGACCTTATTCAGGCATTCGAGATGTTCCAGCTCATTCTGCAAGGTTAGTTTCTCGACTGTTCGTTCTGTTTGAGAGCTGATAATGCGGCGTGGAGGGAAAACCAGCCCACGTCCGACCCACTGTGACGCTTGAGCAGCTGGTAACGAATCCACAGGACAAACTCGGCATGGCGAACCCCCTCTACCTTAAGGCGCCGAATATTGGTGAGGCATATATGGTCGAGTGGGAAGATGGCATGCGGACCTTGAAATATCATATTGGCGATGGACGGATCGAGGCGCAGGCTATCTGCAGTCACGTCTTTAACGGGAGTTCAAATGAGTTCCAGGAAGAGGCCACAGACCTTTTCTATGACATACAAGCAGAAGTCGAGCTGGTGTTAGATGGTGAGCGATGCCACTGTCATTCGATTGAGCAGAGCTCGTCATTCCTTACAGGTGTATTCTTCCAATGCACGATTTCTCCCTCCGATTGGAATCCGTAATGCCGAGCGTAAAGAACGCTCGCGAATGGATGCTTCATATGGGCCACGCATATAGCGACCTACCGAATCCCGAGACTACAATCAAGATTACTTCACTCTCGATCTTAGCCTGGTGGAAGGAAGGGAGTAGAAAGGTTCGTGTCCCTATCCGTGCCACACAGCGTACGTTGACAGCGTCTGCCAGACATTACAACCGTCCTTTGCCAAAAGTCACCCTATTGTGGTGGCATGCCTGGGTCAAGCCATCACATTCACATTAAAGAGGGTTGGCCACATAACGGGGAAAGAAGCGATAAAGAGTCCAGCCAAAAGAACTGGAAAGGCCCAGAAGCATTTCACGACGTTGCTAACGTTAGACGGCGGCGAAGCGGATTTGAACACTCTTCCCAAGGACAAGGAACCATTCCAACACGATGTCGTAATTAGCATGGTCCATGGAGATGTGCTGGTTCTTGGTGGCGATGATTACGAGGTGAGTGAGCATCGCGATGCAAAGTTATTTACGGTTTTTGATCATCATCTTCAGTATCAACTGAAGCGCCATGGCGCTGGGATCAGTAAGTGGTCTCGTGAGCTTGAGAAACTGTCGTAGCTCACGGTTCTCAAGTTCTAATTGGGACTCAATAAAGCTTCAAGTCTATCCTTATATTATCTTTATTGTCTTCCTGTAGCAACGGACGTCAAGTGATACAAAATCCTAGATAGCGCAGCTGAAGGTTACGAGCCACTTTAACAGCGGGCGATCTCGATGACATCGACGCGTCGAACCTTCCTGTCAGGTGCGCACGAATATACCCATTAACCCAGTAACCCCAGGCGGCTGATGCCAGCCGTCTCAGCCTCCAATAATGCGAATTCCGGTATGAATACAAAGATCGTTTCGCCCGCAGACGAATGAGTCGTGAACTGTCATGAATACCAGATCGTTTCCGCCCTACCCCTGCCGCTCCCGCGCGTACCCAAGAGTCGGGGAACACGGATATGCCTCTGGTTGTGTAGAGATTCCGTGCATATCTCCTTCATCTAGCATATAATGCAGCAACACACGACCTCCTCCTCGCCCTTCTTCGACAGGTCGTCTGCAAGAGCCCCGGGACGGATGGACATGTGTACTATTGTTGGAGGTGCATCAATTGGAAAATTTGCGCCTGTCAAACGTAAGAAATAGGTCTGTCAATCACAGCGTGTGTGCCTTACCCTTGAGAATATCTTCATCTTGCAGGACCTTGCCGAGATGGAGTATTCTCAGGAATGACGGGGCAGGTGGTCGCTCGTCCTGCCAGTCTGATGAAAAGAAGATGGGTACATGAGGCCGACGGGTGAAGAAGAGAACGAACCTCCAGGCCAGGTGTTCCAGACCAGCTCCTTCACACGACCGACAGTGTACGCAGGATCGAAGTTCATCGTCCGCCGACGCCCCGAGACAAGTAGGAAGGTGAGGCTGATTTGTGGTGTGTGAGGGATCTCTCCAGAGGGTTCGTCTACTCGCTCGACCTCCGCGACTTGGGTTGGATAGGCATTGGCTTGGTCGTCTGTCATTGTGTCTACGCGGGTGTAGCTGGTCCGCGCGCTAGCTGATACACTGTATCCACCTATGTCCGACAATGAAATGAGTTTTGCTTGCGAGTTTGCGTGAAGACTCACCTTCGCCGTATACGTTGTGTCCGATAGTACTTGCACGTCGAGAGATTGGGAAAAGTGATGATGGGTGTTCGGGTGAATCAAATGTGACCGCAGTTGCGGGTCTCGAAGGGAGGGTAGTTGATGGTCGGTCTGCGGTAGTGGTCAGGGTAGGGGTGTCCATTGAGTTAGTCGGAGTCGAATATGACTAGGTAGCCGTTGTTATAGGGTGTGGTGGTCGTGAAAGTGAGCTCGAAGATCAGTATGAGAGCAGTTTTTAGCTTCCGCAGACTAGGTCGACCCCTGGCACGTGGTGATATCCACCATCTTGTGTTCCGTACACCATAGCGGCATAAATCCATAACCCTTCTGCAAAGTCCAGCCAGGTAACTCAAAAGTAACCAGCCCTGCCGTTGGTGGACCGATGCAAAGCCGAGTAGGAGGTAGATGAAAGCTGCAAAGCTCGGACACATTCCAATGCAGGCTCGCCCATACGGGGTTAGTCCCCGCATTCGGGTACTACCGCTTCTTTTTCCAGAGCCTCGTTTTGTATGTCGACACTGGTCTCCCACATTAATTCTCCACCATACAGCGGAATGGTATCTTCTATTTCGTACTCGATGATAATGCGGTGAATTTGACGCCGGTTTCGGACTGGAGTCCTCGATGTTTGATGAGGCAAGCTTCGTGCGAGACGGAGCGACGTTTGTATGCGCGTGTCACTATAGCATACCGAAGGCAGCGTCTTAAAAGCGCTCATTTGGTGATATACGACTGGTTCCATTCTACAAACGTTGAAATGCTCATGGACATCGACTCGGACGTCAACACCCATCCGGGCTCCTCACGGCGGGTACAATGCATTTAACAGCCATTGTGTGGCGCTCTCTAGTAAGTACAACATGGAATGTCCTGTTCGAGTTGAAGCTAGGCCACGAGTTCGTCGCATGCAGACGCCCACAATACAACACAAGTGTCGATCAAGCATGGTTCATCGGAGGCAATGAAAGCTTCGATTTCATGGCTGCAAGTAAAGCAGACGAACAAGTACGGCATGGCCTGACTAACGTTATCATATCAAATCTCGAACAAGCTTGTTGTACCGTCAATTAATTCTGCGCCATACATTGGTTACATTCGAGGCGCCCGTCAACAAATGTAGTGGGTGCGCATCTCCGTCGGACAACGCCTAGGTTTGGAGTCTGTTTGGCGTCGGGCGGTTACGCGGATATGGGCGGGCGATAAGCGGAAGTAAGCGGGTTTGTCGCTGGTTTCTAGGACTGGAGTACACAAGCTCAATGACTTTACCAAGGTGTACCAACATCGATTTTCCAAGGAGATGCAGGCGCGCGACTTATCCACGTGTCCGCACCGTAACACCCGGCACAATCATTTTGGACTGATCCGGTCGATACCTGATATTCTGACACCGAACATGCACTGACGAAAAGTTGTCCAGGTCTCGACCGTATCGATGTACGACGGCAACGCTCACAAGTACAGTACAGCGATAAACGGCCAGTCCAGGCCGACATCCAAATGACAGCGGCAGTCTGCGCACTCCCCCCCTGGCGACTATTCCTTACACCCCCCCTGTCCCGCCAAGCTGAACTCTCTCGGCGTTTTGATCTTGTGCATACGGCTTCCGCTCAAGCAGGCTCTTGATTCATCCATCACCACTGCCTGTTTATTTACCATCACTCCGCTCTTTTTCTAACTTATCCTTTCTTCTCTGGTGGGCGTTCTGGATCGCATCTACACAATCACGGAATACATTTAGCTTCGCATGAACGCCCTCGGTATCCTTAGGGCGTTACTCTCTTCCTCGCCCGCCTTTGATGCTTTCCCTTTTTCTACGAGCGGAGCCTCTTCCTTCGCTCTAGCCGCGTCTAACCAGAACAATGCGCTCGCATTTGCATCCGGAGGCGGCTTCAACATTGCTGGTGCTGCGGCATTATGTGCTTCACTTCCAACTCATTCTTGGGAGTACGGTGCAGCAACGTTGGCGCTTCTGGAGCTCTACACGCCCTGGGCGTCTGTCTATGGCATGAAAGCTGGCGCTTGGAATATTGAAGTCGACGTTACAAACGTGCGTATCCCGCAGCTAAATGTTTCAACAAGGGCGCTGACCTCGGCTTGTTCCTCGCCTTTCCAATAGACTCCTGCCACGGTCTCGGCACTCTCATGGATCGTTCCTAATGAGTGGGGAGGTGTCGATGCACTCATTGATGGGGAAGGAAGTACTGGAGATCCAGCGAGTCTCGGTGTAGTGGCATGGATGATTGGCAAGTATCCAGGCTACGAGGTACGTAAATGACCGTCGAAATTGTCTGTACTCATCCGTGTTCAGCGTTACGCGACCGCTTCCGAACAAACTCTAACATATCTCATGACTGGAGCGCCACGATACGACAACGGTGCCATAAGCCATCGGGCAGATGTCGCAGAGCTTTGGTAAAGTTCATCGCATCTTTTGATCTTTGTATGTCCTCATTATGGTTGCGCTAGGGCGGACTTTATGTATATGACGCCACCATTCCTCGCTTTTTACGGCGCCGATACCCAAAACGCGTCTCTGATTTACGAAGGCTACAACCAGTGCAAACTGTACCGCGAAGTCCTACAGCCTACAGGGACGGGCGCTTGGTCGCACATCATTGGACCTCAGAGTTATGATCCGGGCCTATGGTCTACAGGGAATGGTTGGGCCGCTACTGGGATGTCAAGAGTGCTTGCGACGATAAGAGCTTCTGGTGTTGCAACCTGGGAAGGGCAAGACGCGACTTGGTGGGCGAGCGCAGAAACCGATCTTTTAACATGGATCACCGAGATACTGGACGCTGTGGTGGCCAGCGAGCTCGATAACGGTCTCGTCAGGAATTATCTCGATACGGACGGGTCTGTCGCTGCGGAACACACGTTTGGCGAGATATCGGGCTCAGCGGCTATTGCCAGTGTGATATATCGACTGGCGCCCTCCTTATCGGCTTCGTACATCACCTGGGCTGATGGCATCCGCGCGGTACTTGGTGGAGTCAGCGAGGCTACGGGTGCATGGCACGTCAGCCAAGAAGGACGCGCAAGCCCCGCCATCGATCCTTTGGCTTGGGGCGGCGACGCCGTAGAGGAGAGCCCGGAAGGCCAAGCGTTTGTGGTTATGATGTACAGCGCTTGGCGCGACTGCGTATTATCGGGGTATTGTTCTCTATCTGGCGGTCTGCTAGGCGACGCTGAAACGCAGAAGAGAGACACAGTGCATGGTGGAAGGGACATGATGCGCCGACGAAGAAGAAATCATTGAGGGATACCCTAACATTTTCGATTCCAGTCACCCCCACGTTCATTCGATATTTATTTACTTATTTATCTAGTACGTCCTAGGCCCGCTGTGCGCGTTCTCGTTGCGTTCTCGCCTCTCTTAGTTAGAGGCCGTCGTCGACGAGAGTAGCTGGCCTGTGCTACAGTAGTACGTAGTTCAAATGTAACCACCGCTTTGAAGTCTTGTCGATTGTGCCGCGCAGAAAAGTGAATGGTGTTACAACATTTGTTACTTGACGAAATATGTTTAAAGAATACGTTACAGTTTGCCGCTCTCTCTGATGACTCCAAAGACTCGTTCGGCAAGTTGCCGTGAACCTTCAGTTAAGACACCGTATAGGGCATCGGCCAAGTCCTCATTTTGTCTGACGAGGTGAAATGTTGATGCTCAGCTTGAATTTCCTGAAAGAAAACGTTGAAAAGCCAAGCAACCAAAGAATATGTCAGACTTACAAGTCCTCAACTGGCTCTGTCAATATAAGATGCACACCAGTGCCAATTGGGAGGACCATTGACTCCAATTGGTGTATTTTGTGTCGCGTAGCTGATCTTGGTGTCGTTTCGAAGCGCGCATGCGAACTGTCCCGGTCTCGGTGCGTACAAGGGCATGATGCTTTGGCTTTGGTCAACTTTGATCATCCTACATGACGAGCAACTCACAACAAAGTTATCCGCCATTACAGGGTCCAACCTCTTCCTGAAGTATGCTCTCGCGGATTCCCTACCCCGCCATTCCTCCGTGTCAAATTGTGGGGATGGTGAGAAGGGATTGATCAGAATTATATTCTCGATGGGCAGCGGATCATCCGGCGAGAAGAAGTCGGGCGTAAAGAGGACAGTTGATGAACCCTCGTTCTCGCCAATGAGTACCACACGTTGCATATCAGCGTCTCCGAAGAAGATGGACGTCCGCAGGGCAGCGAGGGCGCCAGCATAGTCGAACGCGGCTTGGATCTTAAGCAGAATGCGCTAAGATGCGGAGGGATATACCTACTGAGACGAAAGTTCTCTTGGTTGATGACACTTTCATTTAGTTCTGCAGCAGTCCCGTGAGTCTGTGCATCAACCGTCCAAGCTTCAACGATCTGGGCGCCACATTCCTTGCGTTCGTCAAGTTGAAACAGACGCCGTAAGAGAGGCTCGAAACGTTCCTTGACTGACAACCATCAGAGTCAAGAAGATCTTGCACGACGGGATGCAAAACGTACACATCCCAGCCCCGTGTGCGAATATCAGGACCCAACCCGCAGTGCCAGCATGGACGCGTCGATTGGAGGATCTATACCGCTTCGCAGAAGTAACGAGGCATTGAGACGTAGAGATTGTATACGTTTCCGAGAACATTGTATGTGTGGGCAGCAGAGTAAGAGAAGGAGGCGTATAACGTCAATGCAAGCCGACAGTTATATGGATGACGGAGAGCAGTTGATACCCTGGGCTGAGGACACGAGCATGGGCCCATAGTGCGTAGAACTGATGGAACATCGTTTCCTATTGCAAGGCGGCGGTACAAGAGGTATGTGTGGGGGCTCTCCCACACTTCCTGGAGAGCTGGCGTTGCTCAACGTAACCATCAAAGCCGTCCACCGCCGCTACGGTCCGGGTCGTGCGGATGTTTGTGGCGTCCGGACCGGCAAAACCGACTAGCCCCCTCGGGCTTGTCAAGCATTTACACTCTAAATTTGGGACAGAAACACCCTGGAGACGAATGTATTGAAGAATAGTTACAATACGAAAGAACTTTGAGCATGGGACTCAGGACTGGGAGCTTACAGCGAGTCCAATCGCTCCCGTGGCAGCAGCATCGTCGACAAATTCGACGTACCGAAATACATGTCCCTTCTTTGCCAGATGGTCCAGAACCATCTTTCTGTACTTCTCTTGGCCGACCAAAGATCCTCCAAATGAAATAACAGCCTCGCTGGGGTTAACGAGACGAGGCGCTTCAGGCGTACTTTGCCCAAGAAGAAGGGCAATTTCTGACGCGATGAGACCTGAACTGGTCTGCAATACATCGAGAGCCAAAGCATCGTGATCCTCGAAAGCAGCTTTGAAGACCAAAGGTGCAAGCGATGAGAGTCGTTTTTCGCGCGGCATTGTGAGGTGGTGAGGAATATTCGCGATAGTAGTGCTCGGGTCAGGGACATGAACTTCTGTCAATATCTCTGGGACACTCTTGACGCTGAATGCCTCCAAGACACGGTCCTTGAGAACGCTCGCTCTTGGAGGAGCAGCCATCACAGATGCAGTGTCGTGCTCGATCAAAATCTGGCGGACCGCTTCTCTTCCAACATGGAATCCTCCGCCTTCATCACCCAAAATCCACCCCCACCCTCCAACTCGGCCCAGCTCTTCGAGTTTCCCATTCGAATCCTTGAATGATGCGGCATTGGATCCAGTGCCGCCTATTACAGTTACCGCGTAGGCCACATCGGGGTGTAGACGCACTGGCGCAGCTAATAGGTGGGTGTCATTCGCCACGATCAACTTCGATTCCTCGATTGAAAGGAGCGAGGCTAGAGCCGGTGTGATCGCTGCGATGGCAGCTGGAGAATCTACTCCAGATACCCCAAACCATGCTCCCGCAAAAACGGTCGAGGATGGAGGCAATTGAATTGGGCCGACGGACGGAGGGGTTACGCAAGTTTTGAGCGCATTACTCACTGCGATCCGAACCGCAGCTATGAACGCCTCCAGTGTGAGATATGCAAAGTTGGATGGGCCTGAAAAGGCGCGCCCAAGCACTTGGCCCGCGGCGTCGCAGATAACCGCCGAGGTCTTGGAGCCACCGCAATCGCAGCACAGGTAGAGGGACATTGTGGTCAACTAGAGGTTTAACGCTTGTGCGCTGTCATGATATGCGATACGTTATCGATCGGACCATGCCACCACCATCTCTGTCCATATGGTGTCGGTATCACGCCCTTTGCTAGACATTTCGGCATGCTTAACCGCGTATACGTGTCCAGATCCAGGCTGTACGCGAACCCCTTCTGACATGTTGACACCGCATCTGCTGACCTTTCGTGGCACAGAAGAGCTCTCCTCTTTCCATAACGTGTTGCGACTGGAGGAGTCCTCTGTTGCTACGAAAGTGCCCCACACTATACTATCATGCGCTTTCGCTTACGGGCCTCGAATCAAACGATCACTTGCTGCGTCAGCACTCCTTGTTGACTCCTTGGGCTAATCCTACTTTACTACCATTCAATCCACCTCCCTGCAGTGGAGGGCGGAATGAACGCATTCTTCGGTCAATTCGGTCTTCAACTTTTCTTGGAATATCAGGGCGTTTCTCTCTCCGCCCCACACGTGTTACGCCTAAATCAAACTGTCCAAACTGCTTCCTTCGATTATAAAGTCCCCTCAATTAAGAACTCCTAGTTGTCAGGCATCGATCGCGGGGTGGCGGGGAAATAAAGGTGCACGCTGATTTAAAAGGATGGGGACGAACATAGGACTCATTCCTCACCCTGTTTACCTTCATCTTGCCCTTCGCGGCTAGCCTTTCATTTGAGATACCATGGCAATCGACGTTGGGTTCAAGACCGAGAAACCGTCAGTATTCTGCCTGTATTTTGTCTCCCATTCTTGAACCTCAATGTCCGTAGATTCGAGGAGTTGATCGTTACTCCAGGCGACCTTACGCTGGGCTCTATCGTGTTTGGATTCTTTGTAGGTGTCTTTCTTGCCGAGAGGCTCGTCTTTTCACATTTACCGCTGTAGTTCGGATTCGCTATTCATGTTGTATGGAGTGCTGTGAAGGAGACCAGAAGAGCGCGCAGAGTGAGCTCTCAAACATACGTCCCAATGCCGTTCATTGACATCTTGCAAGTTTTCTGCCTATATCTTCATGATTTGGCTCGAGATTGTCGCGTAAGTGCCACAGCTTGTGATACATTTTCGATGCTCATTCTTTTCCGCAGCGATATTGGGTTCGCTGTACGCATCTTTTTCTGGCTTGCTCACATGCCAGTACTGACGACTTCCGCTATCATTAGATTGTCGCCTGGGGATACCTGTACGTCAATTGCTGGAGTTGATTTCCGCGACGCTCACACGCCCGCCAGTGCCAAATTGTTTCCGCCTGGTCTTGGGGTTTTCCTATCCGTGATCGTCTGCTGGATCTGTCAAGTGCGGCTCCTCACGCAAAGGTTTTACCCATGCTTATTCAAGATGTTTCCAGGTTCAGTGCCTTATGCTCATCATCGTTAATCGGCTGTGCATTCTGTACTCGGATGACAAGCAAAGAGTTAGTACCGGACTTGTAAGCACGCCAAAGACGCTGACGTTGTTCTAGCGCATCCTCCGATTCACTACAGCTGGTATCGTTACCGCGATTTCACTTTCAACAGCTTGCATCTGTGAGTTCTCCGTTTACCTATGTCACAAACAGCATCATTGACCGCCATACTGCCACATAGGGATTCCTGCACAGCTCCAAATTAATCACACTTATATCTGGGTTAGTTCTCTATTCTAGCATCCTCATCCTTACGCTCAATGTCTGCAGCTCAACCATTGGTGGGATCGCTTCGAGAAATCGGTTTACCTCTTGCTCGATCTCACTCTCAACATCCTCTTCATTCGAGTTGTAAAAACCCGACTAATCAACTACGGTCTCAAGAAGTATGACCGAGTCATGAAGTTGTCGTCTACTATGCCTCGTCTGGAATTTACTTCTGACCCTCCCGCAGATTCAACGAGTACATCATTTTTGTCTCCATCGGCATGGATATTTACTGCTCGGCGTCACCGCACTGCACAACGGCTTTGTGTACTGCCAGGTAAAGCAACAATATGCACGCCTATTCCTCGAGCTTATCACGTCGACCAGTTCCATCCCGTCGTTTACATTGTGAAGCTCCACATCGAAATGACTATGTCTCGTAAGCCGTTATCCTTCCAGTGCACGCGAAATGCTTATCGTTCCTTCTTAGAACTCCTTATAAAGGTCGCTCGCTCCACGGGTATCAACGTTTACAACGAAGAAAAGGGACGCGTAACATCGGACACTGTCAGTGGTAACAAGACGACACACAACAACAACGTGTGAGTTCACTCGCGCATACTCTCTCAAAAACTCATGACTCCTTGCAGGCAAGTTCACGTCGATACACAGGTGTTCACGACTCGTCACATGGACGATTTCGGTAAGACTTTAACTTGTACTCGTTAGACATTCCAGTACTGATGATCTATGCAGAGATGAGTCCAAGGGACCACAAAGATATTCCCGAGATTTCCTCCGTTAACTCCGCCAGCGGAGATACCATGAAAGTCTCCCCAGTCTAAGTTTTTGTTACCCCGCTGTAGTTACGTTGTAATTCGAATAGATTCTTGACCAGATTCAAGGGTGTCGATTGTCATTGCTTGGGAAGTAGAGGATGGATATTTAATGAGCTGTTTTACCCGCTGTGGCACTGTATACTTATACTCCTCCTATACCCAACGTCGCGTCTCGTCTCATTGAGCCGACATTGATGATTGCGATTTTGAGTAGTGAACTTTTGGACCAAATCTTCTTGGCAATTTGGCGCCCCACGCAGAATTTGCAACACGGTGGAGTATCTGCGATCACCAACTTGGGTCAAGGATACTGCCATGCAACACCTTAGTATGGACAACGACCTATTGTGCGAAGATAGACAATAATTGTGACGCTGTCTTTGTGAGAAATGATTTGGAGAAGGAGTCGGATCAAGTGAAGAATCTATATCAACGGCCAAGTACCAAGGAATCAAGCACTCATTCACCCTATGAGTTAGTTCTTCGAAAACACAGAAGAATGAATGCAACTTGAAAATTTATAGTGGCTGTTAAAACTATTATCCCACAGCTCGATTGTTCAAACCTTTGAGTCGAGACTCGACCATGATCTGAGTCCTTTGACGGCAACCTTTCTGCTATCCGAAGAGGGCACCTCTCGCGCTGAGCCTCATAGTATGTTCAGAAAGTGTCGGGAATCAAACAAAGACATCGAGATAGCTCAACTCCTGGCATACTGAGTAAATCCTACTGGATGAGCATCCGAGTCTTCGTGCCACAAACAACGCCTCACAACGCGCCATAAGGGTCGATCGTCGGCACGTGTCGACTTCAGCGACATCCGTACCATGATTGGTGACAGCGTTTCAGGACAGACCGTCCTCAGCTTGGCCTGAATCTACGATGCTTGGATTTACCCACACAGCGCACCGATGCTTAGGAGAACGACCCCCCTTCCTATTACTTTTTTCAGACTGCCTTCTCTTGGTCAAAATTTTTTGGATTGTCTGCGCGCGGCACTACATCGACTCGAAACCGTCGGCACCCATCATCTCTTTAGGAGCTGACGACATGAAGATCGTGTACTGTACGTGTCTTTGTCTCAGACCTCCGTAAATAGCTCCTCGACTAAAGGTGGCGTGTCTGCTGGTAGAAAAGAAATGAGTCTTTCGCATACAATCTCTACCCATCAGGGACATTTTAAGGCCATCCAAACATTTTTTCGCCAACTGACTGCTGACCTTCGGGTCGGTTCATGGCTACCTCGCGGGACTAAAGGATTGAACTGACTCTAAATTGCAACGCGTACTCTATATTCATCCGCTTCCGCATGTCTCAGTGGAAGGTTGACCTCGAGAACTCACTTCAATGCCCCTCTCTGGATAACCGGCTCGAAGATACCAATCCCTTCAGTACCAGTTTCTTTACCTTCTGAGAGGCGGACAGGATGAACACATCGCCGGTTTTGCAGGTTTGATTTTGTCTCCAGTCGGCTCCCTCCAATGCCCGCTCACTCAATCGACATTCGATCTATGCGTAACGTATAAGTCAATACCCTCCTTTGCTGGAGGGGCTCCGCTCTAAGACAAGGTCGGGGTGGAGGAAAGGCATACTTAAACGGATCCATACACTCTCAGAAAGGCATTGATCGCTCGTTCCTCTTTATCCTTGTCCTGCGAGGACAGTCCTTCTTTTCGGTGCCATCATGGCGATTGATATCGGGCTCAAAACGGAAAAGCCGTCAGTATTTCTCCTGTTTTCGTTCTCCATTTCCGAAAGTTTCCAGCTTCCAGGAGTTGATCGTCACTCCAGGCGACCTTATGCTCGGCTCTATCGCGTTTGGGTTTTTCGTAGGTGTTTGTTCTGCCGACAGGCGCGTTCTCTCTGAATTTCTGCTGCAGTTCGGGTTTGCTATCCGCGTGACATGGAGCGCTGTGCAGGAGACCAGGAGGGCCGGCAGAGTAAGTTCACAAGCACGCGTCCCGGCGCGTCTTGCTCACGGCATTTAAGTTCTCGGGCTATATTTTCATGATTTGGCTAGAGATTGCTGCGTAAGTCCACCTGGTCGTGGCCAGTGTCACTATGCTCATCATGTTACTCTAGTGATTGCACCATCGCTGTACGTATTTCTTTATGAATTTGCGAGCGGGCGAGGACTGACGATTTCCGCCATCGTCAGGTCGTCGCGTGGTCCTACCTGTACGCGTTAACCGCCTCTGCACCTTTTTGCCTTTCTCACAGTCCCTTAGCGCCAAAATAATTCCTCCCAGCGCGACACTGTTTATAGGTGTAGTCGTCTTGTGGGTCTTCCAAGTGCGTTGTCTTGGATGAAACAATTATATTCTGTTCATTCAAGATGTGTGTAGGTTCAGTGCCTTATGCTTATTATCGTTAACCGGCTGTGCATTCTGTATACCGATGACAAGCAAAGAGTTAGTACCCAGACTTATAAGCACACCAAGACCCTGACGTTCTTCTAGCGCATACTCCGGTTTATTACGGTTGGTATCGTTAGCGCGATTTCAATCTCAACGGCTTGCATCTGTGAGTTCTTCATTCTTTGTGTGGTACAACAGGATTGTTGACCGCTCATACAGGGATTCCTGCGCAGCTTCAAATTAATCACACTTACATCTGGGTTAGTTCTCTATCCTAACATCCGCTGGATTATCCTCACGCATATTGTCTGCAGCTCAACCATTGGTGGGATCGCTTCGAGAAATCGGTCTATCTCTTGCTGATCTCACTCTCAACATCCTCTTCATTCGAGTCGTAAAGCGCCGACTAATTAACTACGGTCTTACGAAGTATGACAAGGTCATGAAGTACGTTGTTTTCTGTTGCCCCTTCTGGAGCTCAAGTCTGACCCTCGCGCAGATTCAATGAGTATATTATTTTGTCTCCATCAGCATGGATATCCTACTGCTCGGCGTCACGGCCTTGCACAACGGCTTTGTGTACTGTCAGGTAAAGTAATGACACACATAGTACCTTGTTGCGAAGCTTATCACGTTAACCAGTTCCATCCCATCGTTTACATTGTGAAGCTCCATATCGAGATGACTATGTCTCGTAAGCCGTTAGCCTTCCTGTGTGAGCGACTCAGAAATGCTCAGCAATCCTCCTTAGAACTTCTAATCAAGGTCGCCCGCTCCACGGGCATCAGCGTCTACACTGAAGATCCAGAACGTGCGACAGCAGGTACTGTCAGCGGAAATAGGACGCGGCCCAACAGCTTGTCAGTCTACCTCCACAAACATCCAGTTCGGAGACTAATTCTTCATTCAGGCAGGTTCATGTCGATACCCAAGTGCTCACGACTCGGCACATGGACCAAATTGGTGGGACTTATGTTCCAAGGCAGTGGAAGAATACTCACGCTTTCTTCAGAGACGACTCCGAAGAATAAACACCTTTCCACCGCGAGCGCCGACAGCACAGAAAGTTCGGCAGGTCCCTCGGCGTAATTGCTCGACTCCAAATTATAATTGCACTCTCAATTCGGAATTGAAGTGCTTAGACGAGGCTGAAATCCAAAGTATTCTTTTGTGCGACTGGGTCATCGAACCAGTCAATGTCCTTTATCCAACGTGCAACCAGCTTTATTCCGGCGCTTTCGAAACAGGTCCTCGAAATTATTACTCATCTCGGGCGCGCATGTAAGATTGCACACGCAGTCTGAGTTTCTTGTTGCTCTGTCAAAGACGAACAAATGCATGCGTGCTCTCGCCGCCCCAAAAGAAAATCGGCCTGCATTATGTTGAGGCTCTGGGAACCGCTGAGACCGATGGCGCCCGATTTCGTGAGCGTGCTCCTCTAATGCTGAAGGACTTCCTCGTTCAATCGAACTGCTTTACGGGTGGTAGACCCGAGCATACGAAACGGATATCATGAAACAGATGCTACCGTACATAGAATAATCAAAACATAATTATAACTTGGCCGTAACAGTCGCCGTCGCCACAACCTCCGTCTTTGCCCGCTCGCGCAACTCCCGCCTGAGAATCTTGCCCGCTGCACTCTTTGGTACAACATCTATAACCACGACACCTACGCCTTTCATCAGTCGACAGTTCAGATAGCCTAGCTGCTACGTACCTCCGCGCAGGAACTTGTGTCTAGCAACCTGCCCTTGAATCCACTTTGCAACGTCTTTGGTATATTTGGCCTTCTGGGCGTCTGTGGCCACCTTTTTGGGATCCGCCGGTACAATGTATGCTCTGTATGACGCGTCAACAACCATCTTCGTGCATGCAGAGTTCAGGAAAGCTCGCCTTGGAAGTTCAGTTGCCTGAGCCTCGTCGTATATCCCAATCACGGCGGCATCAGCAATGTCTGGATGCGAAAGTAACACACTCTCTAATTCAGCGGGAGGAACTACGCGATCATAAGCGCAGAACGCGTATACTTGTTGGAGGAGTTTACCTTGGAATCCCTTGTACTTTATCAACTCCTTCCGCCTATCTACAATGTAGTACAGTCCCGATTTCTTTCGAATTGCAACGTCTCCTGTTTGGAACCACCCGTCCGGTGTTATAGAGTTCTTCGTGGCCGATGGGTTGTTCAAGTATCCCTGTGAGAGCATAAGTCTCGATGAAGAATGTGACTATCTCTAGCGCACCTTCATTATTGTTGGGCCTCGCACCCATAGTTCTCCAGGTTCGCCCTCTTTGACATCGACGCCATCTTCATCGACTAGACGAGCCTGCAGGTTGGGAAGTAGTGTACCAATACTTCCTATGGCGTCTTTGTATTGTTTGTATGGTATAAGATGAGTAGTAGGAGAAGTTTCCGTCAGGCCATATCCCTGAAGGATGGGGCATTTGACGTTTACAGAGCGCAGACGATTCGTGACCTACCACATATCAGAAAAGATAGAACGCGTATTGAGAGGCACACCTGTTGGGTAAGAGCAGCACCCAGGGGAGCAGCGCCAGAAAAGATAAGCTTAAGAGATGTCATGTTGTATTTGGACACGGCTGGGTTATGGACATCAATCCTCATTCTGAACGAAACGGTGAAATGTACCTGGATGCCTGGCTAAGACAACCAATACTGGCGGAACGATGAGACTGAAGGTGATCTTGTATCTTTCGACATTGGCGCAGTACTGTTCCGGTTCAAATCGCTGCATGATCACCGTAGGGAGGCCAGCGCGAAGGGAGAAGAAGATCAGTTTTACGGCGCCTGAACGTGTGATTCAGATGGTCAATATGGCTTCAAAGAGCGCCAACATACCGTAAATGTGGTAGAAGGGGAGAATACCCAGACTGGCGCCACCAGAAAGCTCGGGAAGCGCGACCATGACCATGTCGGCGACGGAGGTAAGGTTTTGGTGAGTTGTCTAGTCCTAGAATTAGACGTAGAAAGAAAACTTTCAGAGAGCTAAGAGTACCTCAACACCCTAAAAGTCAGAGTAGATCAGTGTAAGTTGCATTGTGGGACAGAAAATAACGTTACCTTTGGTTTACCAGTAGTCCCCTGAAAAAGGTTAGGCGTGTTGTGGGACACCAGCCGAAAGGATGACACACCGAACTATAGCACAGTACGGCAGTCGCGTGTGCATCTCTTCCATCAAACAGTTCCTCCTTTTGTAACGAACCCAGAGAAAGTAGGTCCTCCAAACGTATGAGTGACGCCGAAGCTGGGCTGCGCGGCGCGTCTGGTCCTCCCGCCCACTTGAGCGAGTTTCCAAGCACAACAATGCGCTTGTCCCCGTCTTTGCCAGCGCCGATTTCTTGGAACATCTGCCTAACTGTGGGCAGGCCCTCCTCTGTCGTGAAAATGACATTGGCTCCACTATCCTGATATTGGAAAGCGAGTTCATGGCTGGTATATGCGTTATTGGCGAAACTGGTGCGCAGACCGGCCGCGATGGCTGAAGAAGAGGTCTAAGCTTGTGACGTGCAAGAAGACGCGGATACTACGTACATCCGAAGACCACTACAGGCCATGCGAGGGAATTCGGTGAGTAAAGGAGAGCGGTGTCCCCCCGCTTCGCGCGAATCCCTGGGTGGTTCCTGAGACCAAAGGCGAGTGCTAGGGAGAGGGCTCTAGTCTCGCTGCGGCTTATCGTCGTGCCCGACACCGCGTCAATAAAGGCGGGAACAGTGTCGGGCCAATGTCCGATGTACCCTGGCTTGCTATCATCCAGAAAATGACTAAATACAGAGCGGTGGACGAGTGGGACGTCGGGATAAGACGAGCGGTAGATGGTGGCGGGCATAGCAATGTTGTGGAGGGACAAAAAGATGCACCAACAATATGTCCTGAACAAACCCTTATTATATATGTTGCCGGAAATCTGTCAACCCAATAACCGGATTTCGATCAACTGGGGAAGTTGACAACTTCGACCCGTGTCCCGCGTCGGATTCAGATTAAGTGGTTAACCTGCATGCGGGCGAAGTGCGTCTAGTGCTCATGATGGGTCCAACTGTTTACCAAGGGGTACCGAGTCGGCTTAAGCAACCCAAGTTCAAGCGCGTCAAACAAGTTCCGATCCACTTGCAGCCGGAGTCATTTTAAACCGAGCAGCGAACAGGCCCTCATTCGGTACTGTTTGCACTCCGAGGAAGTGTAGTGGGTTTCTGACGGATAGGCCCAGAAAGCCAAAAGAAAGCATTGAGAGCCTAGGGACCTCAGGGTGTTCGATTGGAAATTGATTGCGGGGAATGCGGGGCGCTTGCCAAGACCCCTGTGGCTGAAGATAATTGAACGTTGAACGTTGAACAATGTCTCAGTCTGAGGCTAACAGTTAACTAGTATACTACAGCCAAGACTTTCCATAAGTGGGCTCGCGCTAGCCGGAGCAGTTCGGCCGATGCAGCCTTAGGACTTCGTCAAGAACATGTAACACTCAATAACGAGTACTTGAGTAGCGACGGGGGTGGGGCAGTCCTGATGTACTTCAAGATGGTCGGTGGAGTCGTGTCCGGCACGGCTCTGTCGGAGGACATGTATGCGATGATCCATGCTCAACGGCGCATTTTATTTCACTGACAGACGGCTGGTTCGCGTTTGCGTTCAACTGAGGTACAAGACAGTCGGCTGGAATGTCACTTCCGACGACCCCGTGAAGGATGAGCTTACAGGCTTCGAGGCGCGTGTGGTCCTGAGTTGAAATTAGCGATCCTTAGAGCTCCAGTAAATGCATGATAGATAGAAACCAGAAAAAATTGCTTAGATATGGCGGATGGTCGTGATATGTACATATCATCCGCCTCTATAGTATGATGCTCCAACACGACTAAACAACTAGCAGTACGAGTCACATATTCTCTTCTAACATTCGATGTCATTGATGGCTGTACGAAATGCCGCATAACTCACTTCACGATTGGTCCACTTCTTCATGATAGCCATCGTTTGTTGACGCCGACATGTACTCGCGTCCTGAACAGCATCAATATTTTTGGCTTGTGAATCGATGCCCTATCACTCACCTCAAGGTCTTCCTCGATGTCATCCATCTCTCTTCTTAGAGCACGAGCGTCCGTGTAGATAGCAGAAGCCCGTCTAATATACATTGTTACACCCAATTCGATCAGTTCGGTGTGGCGTGCTCGTAGAGCCTGGCTCTTCTTCTTGAGACTAGCGGCAAGCTTCATTAGTTTCATACGTATACTATGAGTGCATCAAATAAATACCGGAAGACCTTCTCTTCCAGAACAACCTCTCGCTCGGCGAGAAGATGCAGATCACCCATTAAACGCTCCTGCGCATCCCTGCTCCTCTTGAGCGTACTCCAGACGATGGCACCTGGCCAGAAGCGAGGATGGACGAAGCGGACGACGCCATAGATGGTCAGGGCAAGCCAGAATGTCACGACAGCCTCGGGGCATGAGAAGAGGTTTGGCCCAGCCGCCACTAGCTCTGAAGCACCGGAGACGACTGACGAATGGGCTGTGGGAGGCATAATCATTACAATGCATTGCCTAAAGATCACCTATAAGATAGCCTTCGGCGTGGAATAATCGAGCATAAATGGACAGGAAAACAGCAATTTTTGGAGGGCCTGATGAACGGCATGAATAATTCATCGAAATGTCGCCCAAAAGATGAATATAATTGGTGTTGTAAGCAACCTCTTTTCGCACGTCAACACGATACAGGACCTCGGGATGTGGTAAGGAGATGCGGCAGAAGGTCAACGAACAGCTTGTGGCGTCTAAACGGAGATGGTAAGGACGACCAATAGACATGCGCAGTTCACACCTCCGCATAAAGCCCTTCGAAGTTTGAAGTCCAGCAAACACGACCTGAGATAAACCATGGAGTTATGCGTTGAGATTTCGAACTGACTGAGGATCTGTACTTCAACAAGCGGGTTGATTGACGTGACATGTTGCTCAACGATACAAGAGAAACCATATCAATACCAATACTACGCTATGAGATACTCGCAACCTAAAATTGTTGTCAGATCGGCGTTCAGAGAAATAGCGAAGGTCAATATCAGAGGTGTCAAGTTTGGAGCACGCCCTCAAGAAGAGGTATACTCCATGAAGAAATTCAAAGAAAACTTTGAAGCATCATGTATAAGAAAAGAGGTATAATGCTCACGTAGTCCAGAGCACGATGCGACGCGACGAAGAAACGAATTCTTCAAAGGAGGAAAAAATATGTTGGCCAATGCCGAATGAGAGTGAGCCCCATTGTGTTGAAGACCCGGTAAGGTCCCAATCGTATAACTATGCCTATGAGCAACAAAGTGCCTTGACGTCCAGCATCCTACCCAGCAACACGTACGCTCGTATCTTCGCGCAAGAGCACCTTCACAGGTAGAACACCTTCAGCCAGGCGGCAGAGTGGCTGAGAAGGAGCGAGGACAAGCCAGATAGCAAAGACCAAGCAAAACATTCCCGCCATCCGCGTCCGGTACCGACGTGCTTGGAGCCGGTTGCTTTCCATTAGTCGGACGAGGACACGCTCTGCATCTCCGGGGACTTTCCCCACAGCGAATTGAGAGAGCCAAGGCTCTCTGTACGGAAGCTGCGACGACGATTCTTCGAACGGCACTGGTAAAGAAACACGATGAAAAAAATTGAGTATACACTCGACATTGAAGCTCCGACTGAATCGGCACGGGCGGCATGGAGGCTGCCGGCTTACTGGCGCTTGCATCAACTGAGAGACTCGGTGACTTGCTTCATTCCACCCACTCAACAACTTATGCCTTCCCCTTCCTCATCCTCATCCTCATCACCTTCGACATCGTCCGCGCAACAGACACCCGCCCCAGGTGTACGGCAGCCTGCATTTGCGAATTGGTGGACCATAAAGATCCTAACTCCACCGTCTGGTGTGTACCCAGCGACATCGGCGGTTATCCAGTGTTGACCATCTATCCAGGAGAGCACTCGCCAAAGACCGACGAATGGTGTATAACGTACTGTACCCAGACAGTGCGCGGCAGGATAACCTCGCAGCAGCCAGGATGCCGCTCTCTCTGTGTGCGGCGGGTGTTTGCGCACGAAGTCCGGAACATCCTAGCATTCCGGCGACACCAAGATACAGACGACGATGGCAAAGCAAAGTACCCGCTACCGGCTGAAGGCCAGCCTGTCAATGTCCCGCGATTCCTCGGCGGAAAGCCCCCGGATCCCGACGCGGACCACCCTGTACCGATACCGCCGAAAAAGTATTGGGACGAGGGCTGGTATCTGTGGACTACGAAAAGCACACATGCCAGCGTGGAGAAACTGGCGACTATGAACTTTGATCTGCAAAGGCAGGCTCGGAGAGAGAGCTACAAAGAGAAGCGGCGGGCAACATGGCAGGAGTACGAGCAGTTTCTGGAGAACAACCAGACGGATTCTCCTGAAGGCTCAAAGTGGTGGGGTGCTATCGTGCCACCTCGTCCGTTTCCAGACACTCAGTATGCTCCTTCCCTACTTGTCACGTTCAATATCTCATATAAACCACAGTGCAGACTCCCTTCTTGTTTCCTTACCCCCACATTTTCCCTTATGGGACCGCTTTGACAAGGTGCTTAAGCCGACGTGGAATGTGCTAGGGATATTCCGAGAGAGCCTCTCCACTGGAACAATGCAGCGGTTTGCTGACAAAGCATGGACTAATGCACAAACCAAGGAGCCTTGGCGCATCGCAGAACATGCTGTGCACACAGCCCATGAGACGTTATTCAAGGGCGGAAAACCAAGAGACGGCGACAAGGACAAGGATAGAGACTAGCACATTCACTTTAGACTTATGCATATCGCTATATATTGGCTAATCGATGTTTACCCTGATCATACAATATCTCTTACAACGATATAGTGTATAAGTACAGCAATTGGAGGAGGACATGCATGCATTTGGATCAACGACGTGGTAGTCAACAATCGTTTTCGCGCTTCCGCTTTGCCAATTCGACCTCCCAGTCCAGATCCAAGTCGTATTGAATATGGTGGACGTTTCCTTCTCGGCGCTCTACTCTTGCTCTAATTGCCGTACCTACCCACAGCTCCTCCAAGTGCTTACATGCACTGAACACTGCTTTCGTTACATTCTCCCGAGCCTTTTTCTCTTCCACCTCCATTCCCTTGCGAATCTCATGCCTTGAAGGCCCGCGATATATCATATCGTACCAAGGTGGATTGAAGCCCGCTTTAAGTTCCGCAGCTCGAGGAATAACGAGAACTTTGAGAGTTGCCGAAAAGGATGCCAGTAGAGGAATGAGATCCTAAAACGAGTTGTGTAAGTCATTAAGCTGTTGACACTGCATGCTACGCACATAGAACGGACGGAAAAACTGTCCTTTAAGCATGAGTATTTTGAGGTTCGGAAAGCAATCGCGTGCGGCTGTTAGCATCGTCAATCAACCGTAAATCAGATCGTCACAGTTTGGCTTGCCTTCAAGATTTCTCGGCATCCCACAATAATATAACCTCAAGTAAGTAACATTTTTCGCGATGCGGAAATCATCTTTGAGAAGCTCATTTAAGAGTATATGCATCACAACGGGTCTTGACGGCTCCGAGATATCGAAGTACTTGACATTTGGACAGAATGGAACGACAATACGGCTGGATGCACCATATAGCTCTTTGACGAGGGGGAACGAGAGCGTGTTGGCACGATTGCAGAAAGCTTCTTGGAATTTACAGATGTGACCGTCTGGAATTGTACATGCCATCCTTCGCAATCGCGTCAGTGTTCCGAGGAACTCTGGTAATTGTGCAGCAAGTTCGGGTACGAATGTTCCTGGATCTTGATCTTCTAAGTATCTGTAGGAGAAACTGATGTGGACATCACAAGATCTACGGTCACCGAGGTTAGACGCCACACTAGATTGCGTATGAGAACTCCAACCTCACGAAGGGACCCAACTCGGGATTCCACGATTTCAGACGAACGGCGCCTTGCTCCCACTCTTTGGAGCCAGACAAGTGCAGCTTTATAGTCCTGAAGAGATGTGGCACGGATAACGCATGCATGCGTTTGTCCGCCAAGGATAGAGCTTCCAGTGAAGCTAAAGGCTGCAGAGACAATAATCAGGTTCACAGCCAATACCGGCATAGCAACGTACATGGTCAGCTTCGTTCGCCAATGCGCACACAATGTCCAGAACATCGTCGTTCAGATTGCTGAGACTCGTCATGGTGAGAAAAGAAGCCAGTCAGGTGGGATTGAGAAAAGCCCCAACGTGGCTTTCGATGCTGGCAGGCCATGCGTTGATATAGGAAGCTGATGGAATGGTCAACGCCAGCACGAATCATGATTCATGATGGAACAAGCTACGCCGCTGTGAATGATGCCGTCGCGGCCGGCAAACTGAGTTTGAAATGAACCACTCTCGACTCTTTGGGTTCAACTAGTGTTCTCGTGAGAGACACAAGTGTTTCTAATGAGCCATTGACATCACCACTCTCAGCTTGCGCCTTGTTCTGGCCACCCAATCCGCACGTACTGCGACTTGGTAGTTGTCATTACGGTATGCTCTGTCAAAGTTCAACTTAACGCGGAACGCCTTAATTCAATCTTGTTGTGTACTTTTTATCTGTCATGTAAGCACTTCGAATTGTGTGGTCCCATCACCTGTTGACTTCAACTTCCACTTGTCGGCGCCTCGTCAAGCCAGAATTCTGTTATACATTTTTTTGATACACGTCCAAATTTTCTCGGCATTATTATACGGTATTGAAGAATCTCAAGCAGCAACCTTTACAGCAGGTGCCAACTCAAGCTTCGCCCTCTCACGCAGTTGATTCCGCAGAATTTTACCAGCAGTGCTACAACAAATGGTAAGAAACAGAATACACTCGTTGATTTAGTCTCTTACCTCTTGGGCACGACATCGATAGCGATAACACCTAATCGTCAACTCTTTAGTATGTTATAATTCAAGCAAAGCAGAAGTGCCCACCTCCCCGGAGATATTTGTGGTAAGCGACCTGTCCCTTCATCCATGCCCCGACTTCCTGTTCCAAAGTAGCCTTTTGCACACTGCAGTTCAGCTTCCCAGGATTGGCGGGCACAACGTACGCCCTGTTAATCGCAAATCGTGCCATTAGCGTGATGTCATCTAAAAGGTGGAATAGATAAGGAACAGACCTGGGGAGCTCCGTCGCTTGTTCCTCGTCGTATATGGCAATGACCGCCGCGTCTGCAATCTCAGGGTGACCGCACAGAATGCTCTCGAGCTCCGCTGGGGGTACTAAGAGGCAATATGAATCTCTGCAAGGTGCGAAGCGCCAGACCCTTGTGACACACCTTGAAATCCCTAACATCGAATGTGTGAGCAACGTTGAACTGTATCTTTGAACACGATAGCGTACCTTGTACTTGATCAACTCCTTGCGGCGGTCGACGATTGAAAAGAACCCTTTGTGGTCTCTGATGGCCACATCTCCCGTTTTCAACCAGCCGTCTGGTGTTACGGTATTTGCGGTAGCTGTGGGATTGTTGAGGTAGCCCTAGTACGCCTAGTGTTAGCGCCACGCAGACCTCCTGCCATCGGTGACTACATACCTTCATAACATTAGGTCCGCGCACCCAGAGTTCACCAGCTTCTCCTTCCGCCACATCCTGGCCGTCTTCATCGGCAAGGCGAGCTTCGATGGAAGGCATGAGAAGGCCGGACGTGCCAATATTATCGTCTGACGCAAGGTCAAAAGGCACCAGATGCGTAACGGGCGACGCCTCAGTCAAACCATAGCCTAAGGCGAGAGATAAGGGTCTAGGCTACCGACGAACATCGGGGAACGAACCTTGGACGATAGGGCAGAAGGTGTTGAGAGACCGAAGACGTTCCATAACCTGTACCATATGTCATTGTCAGTGCAGATAAGTCACCAGGTGGACAAACATGCCTTCTTTGCTAACGGAGGTGCTAAAGGAGCAGCCCCAGAAATCATCATTTTGAGAGATGACAGATCGTACTTCTCGACCACTATGATTCAAGTTAGGTTTGCTTGGGAATTCCGAGGCGGACAAGAACTTGCCTGGATGTCTGGCGAGCATGACAAGAATCGGGGGAACAATCAGGCTGAAAGCGACTTTGTATTTCTCGATGTTGGCGCAGTACTGGATGGGGTCGAAGCGAGGCTGGACGACAGTTGCGAAGCCCATCCGTAGGGGAAGGAGAAGAAGGTTTACGGAGCCTGTCACATAGTTATCAGACAAGAATAGCAGAACTGTTAGAGCAGACGGACTTACCAAAGATGTGGAAGAAAGGCAGGACTCCCGACGCTGTCCGTTGCGTCAAGTCTGGAAGGGATGGAACGACCATCTCGACATTGCTGGTCAGATTCTGGTGCGTTGTCTCCACGCCCTATAGAAATATGACCGTCAGAACCCGTTGAAGTGTAAAAATAGACTTATCCAAACACCTTGGGCTGTCCAGTAGTTCCCTGAGGAAGATGTAAGTCACGTCATTTCAACATACAGGAGCGTCTACGCACGGAACTGTAGCATAGGTATACCGTCTCATGAGTGTCACTTCCGTCAAACTTTTCCTCTTCTTCGAGTGAACCGAGACCTAGGAGATCTTCAAGGTACAGTAACCCTGTAGCGTCTGGACTCCGGGGCGCGTCTAAACCCCCAGCCCACTTGAATCCTTTACCGAGCACGATCAATCTTTGGTCGCCGTCCTCGATATTGAGTTCCTTCAGCATAGCCCTAACAACGGGTATACCCTCTTCAGTAGTGTAAATGAGTTGGGCCCCACTGTCTTTGTACTGATGACCCAATTCATGGGGGGTATACGCGACGTTGGCGAGGGTGGTGCGCAGGCCGGCGGCAACAGCTGCACGGTAAAAGTTATTCACGGCGATTGTCCCGACAACGACGCGTACTTACAGCCAAAGATGACCACGGGAAAGGTAATGGAGTTGGGGGAGAAGACGAGAGCGACATCGCCGCGTTTTGCTTGGATGTTTGGATGGTGTCGGATTCCGTAGCCCAAGGAAAGCGCGAGTGAGCGAAGTTGGGCACGAGTGATCGTCGTGTCAGAGAGCGAGTCGATGAAGACTGGATAGTCGCCTGGATGGTGACCGACGTAGCTAGGCTTCTCTGCGTCAAGACCCAAGAAGTGGGTGAAGATGGAGGAGCTGACAACAGGAATGTCGGGAAGGTGAGAACGGTAGATGGAGCAAGACATGACTGGGGAGGTTATTGGGAATGGTTCGATGTACAAACTGGCGCGACCTTTATAGCATGAGTTGGGGTATCTATTCAAATACTCGTCCTTCTGAGTTCCATACTGTTTCACAACCTGTCAGCCCTGCTTTCGGTTTGGTTGGGGAACCATGTCCACATAAGGGACAAGTCTGCTATATCCTGGGCGTCAGCTAGCCGAGGTGAAGGTATTGGACCGAATATCGTGATACTCCAAGCCTGTCGGGCCGAGGTACACAAGAGTGGGCTGTTCACGAGCACGGGAGACAATACATTCCGAGGTTGAAGAAGTGTCGTTCGTAGTAGTAACCATGAAGAGTTGGTGCGAGATTCTCGTATCCTACCGTAAATATCGATGCGAACTGAATAGCGCACACCGAATCGGACGTCGGTGGACGGATAGACAGATAACCGGTGAGACCTCTTCCGAACCAAGGTCTCCGAGTCTTGGACGTCGTCCTGATATCGTTCTTCCACGCCATAAAAGATGCTCTGGACCATTGCGCCTACCGTTGCCGAGACGTTCATGGTCTGTTTTCGGCGACATTACCTGGGCCTACCGTCCGGACCCTAGGTAATGCGCATGGCCCCCGCCCAAGCCCCGCCATCCCGCACAACTGAACATCAAAAAATGATTGTCTTGCATTCCAGGATAAAAAACAAGCTCTCCTCCATACAACCTCCATACCAATACATTGTGACAGACTTGTTTCACAAGGGTGGATGAAGAAATTGAACAAAGGAAAGGAGAGCATCTTCTAGAGAGACAAGGTGAGACGAAGTAAGTACTACGATGGGCGGGTCTTGACAACGTGCTTGTGAGTTGTCTCAAGTTCGGGGCAGCACTGGAAGAACATACAGCAACGGAGTATGCTAAGTATGCATAGCAAACGCGCCGAGGACACTCCAGGAAGATCCGTGTCGCGTCCGCGGAATGAGAAAGCGCCAAAGACAGGTAGGATGAGCGCCAAACACGCGCGCACGCGATATCGTGAATGCAAGAGAGAAACACTCACATGATTGAAGCCACTCGAAGAGGATTAGCCTCGAGTCCTTGACACAACATGTTATTTCTGACCTCAGTAAGGTGGGGATGTGTGAGTGCTGCCATTATGTTTAGTAAGAGGAATATATGCACTCACTTAACAATCATCCTTGCATAAACTCAACAATCAGAGAAACTCTCAAACAATAAGGAGGTTAAGCTATAGTACATATATGTGAAGTGCTTGAAAAAGGTTAAGAACACATAGCCACAAAATAGTACGATGCCGATATGCGCTGAGGATGTGGAATGAAGAGAGCGCGGAAATTAGAAAACACCACTCATGAGAGGACAGGACGCGCCGTGGGCACTGACTGGAATAGGTTGAGCATTAAGATGGAGGTCACCCAGTGGTAGGAGATCTCAACACGTCTGAAACACCTCGGCGTGCCCTGCGTTCATTGGACTGGCGCCCGATTATGCTGAGGTTGGCGCTGGGTCGGCACTGGGGTTGGCGGGACAGTAGCTGACCTGGGTCTCCAGACGGCAGGCCCAGGTAATGTCGCCGAAAACAGACCATGAACGTCTCGGCAACGGTATGCGCCAGACTTCCGCTGAATTCATGCTCTTCCTTGACCGTTTTAAGCCATGTCCGCATTTGGCAGGCACGTCGACACACAGCCACCAGGGCGCCCATTCACCTCGACCACGACGACCATGACATCTCTCCTCGAACGCATGAATGTGACTCCCGGGCCAACTGGACCCATACGTAACGGTCGTGGTGGTCAATCAAGTCGCTCTTCTACGCCTTATGTTCGTGTCTTACTTGCCTAAGCGCCACTTTGTCTAATCTTTTTCAGAATCGCCCAGGAAAAGGCAACAGCGACAAGCAATGGTCCCACGATATGTTCGAGCGCGAAAACAATCTGGGTGCTCGTCTCAACGTCGCACCGATTCCTGGCGTGCCAGTGCGCACTCGCCTATTTGTTGGCGGCGTGGAAGGAGCTACTGGCGGCCATCTCACCATAAAAGGAGCTAGTACTGGACAAGACAATACAGTTGAAGTCAGTGGTTTGGTGGCGGGGACAACAGCGGACGACGTCAAAACTATCTTCAAACGCTGTGGCGAAATAATCTCTGCAAAGTCCGTTCCTGGGGGTGGCGAATTGAAGATTCGAGTTACCTTCAAGAATCCCAAGGACGCACAGACAGCTGTCAGGACGTTTGACAAGCAGCAAGCCGATGGGAAAACTCTTTCAGTGCATGTCGTTGGGTTCAACGCAGCGCCTATATTGGCCAACCGGCTACAGGGTGCTAATGGCATGAGTATTGCGAAGCAGGAGGGCAGTGTGGATATACTAATGGGAGGCTCGGCGGACAGTGGATCGTATGTTCAGCTATGCTCATTTTTTGACGGGGTTGCTTACTGTATTTTAGGAAAATGAGGTCGGATGCGATGATCCAGGATCCTCGGGCACAGGTACTCGTCGCACCCCCTGGGACCGATCCCAAAGATTACACTCAATCAAGGGGCAGTGGTCGAGGAAGAGGCCGGGGTGGACGAGGTCGGAGAGGAGGTGGCGGTGATAGACGAGGTGGCGGCAGGGGCAAGAAAATGGACATCGACTAAACTCAACCATTTCTGCTTTCTCTCGCGCCTCCCTCTCTTCTCCATCCATGCTGCTTGTGATTTATACTGTCGTGCCATCTCGATCTGCTATCCATTTTCCTCTCTGGTGTTGGGCAATGACCTTGTTGTACATGTACCTATCCTGTCGATAGTTTACTGGCAGAGTGGGTCATGTCATCAGTGAGTCTCTTCGCCTTTCACGATGCATATGGACTTATCCACCATCCAGCTCCCTTCTTGACAATAACACATTGTTGTGAAATTTCTTGGCTCTCGAGCATTCTCGTAAGACGTATGTGCGTCAGTACGCTTTCATATCACCAGACCTATTTCTGAGTACGTTCCCAATTCTTTACGTTGACTCTTTTACTGAAGCTGGTCCTGCAGGTGATTCTGAACGATGTTGTAAGCATGTGTTTAGGTGGAAGTGACTGAACTATCATCTGGCCACTTTTATTTTCCAGATGGATACAACAAATACTGAAATAAGGTTAAAGCTCGACACCATCGTACAACAGTCTCATCGAAATACAAACGCCAGAAGGCTAAAATGTCCGCCCGCTAGCAATAATTAATTGCAGGTTCTGCGATTAAACTCGACCATCGTTCTGATGCTCCGCTTCGAAATCTATAAAGTCGGCCTTTTTGCCCTGGTATTCGGGAGAGTAGGGGTTGTATGCACTTGGAGGATATGTTTGTGCAGCGAGGCCGGCAGATCTACCTTCAGACTAAAGGATGGTCAGGAGTTATCGCTCTCGTCACGACATCAAGGACGTACTATAACGACGAGCTCGTGGTCGGCATGCCGTGTAGTGGCGGTGGTGATTTGAACGCCATTGTATGGAACTTTTCCCCGCGAGGACAGCTGGGTTGATGATGAAACATCATCATCCCAAAGAGCGGCTGGATGCGTTCCGCGACGCTCTCCGTTAAAGGCAGCGCGCGCATTGAGTGTAGCCAGGAGAGTGTTTGAGTATCTATCAGATCTAGTGAGTACCTCTCGCCATCTGATGTGTGCATTTCGAACTCACAGCTTAGCCAAAAAAAGGAATCTGTAACATCATGGGAAAGATCGTCAATCCGGAGTTACGCTTATCAAGGAGACGCATGCTCACGGAAGGAAGTGCATGTTGTTGTGTGGGAAAGCGAAGAAGAAAATCAACTCAATCAGTGCCCCAGTGGTGGTGGTCATGCCAGTCTCGACCGTGAGGGTGATGAGTTTGGAAACGACAGAGCTGGTTTGGGAGAATGCTGATTTGGCGCCAGCGCGGAAAAGCTGACGCGATCGCCGGATGTTAGGTTATTTCGGGCGGCGGGAGGGGAAAGGCTTACAATGAACACCATGGTAGCGGTTACAATCGCATCAGCAATTGCACTTCCACCGAGCCAGACCTGCGAGGTGTTGTTAGTACCTCCTCATTTCTATAAGTCGCATTTGTGACTGACAATCACGTATGGCCGCAGTTCTCCAATGCGCGCCACTCCAATGGCAACAGACTATCCTCCTTGTGAGTATCGCTCCTCTAAAGCACATTTTTGACGACTTACAGTGACACCGCAGTAGCTGGCCATGCCCCAGGATGTTAGCGATATCTTGCCAGCAGTTTAGATTGTGAAACCTCGAAATCAATGGAGACCTTACCGCCATGATGAGGATAGGTATGCTGACAATCTTGGCAAGTTTCCAGATCCTCCAACAGAAAAAGACGTGGACGGTGGAGGAAACTAAGTATGTGGGGTTTAGTACGGCGCAATGCACTCCTTTGGTGGGTTGACTTACCTAAACCCGACAGGCAAGGGAGTGCGTTGAACGGCCAGTCAAGCTCGCTGAGTGTCCTTAGGTCTCCCCAGCCTTTGGCCAGTCCATCCCATGCCGCGATGGTGAGCAGGATGGACATGAGCGTGTCGACGCCGAGGACAAACCATACTTCGGTGCTGGGTCAGAATGCAGTGCTAGGCTAACCGAACTAGATGACCAACCAAGACCTTTCATCCACTTCGCATCCTTCTGGAAACGATTGACGTAGATGAAGACCTGCACGACCAGGATCCCGTAGAACATGTAGCCGAAGAGGTTACCCAAGAGCTACGAGCGAGAGTAAGCGACCGTTATGGCCTGGCCGGTGACAATCTTACCATAGGCCCATTGCTAATCGAGCGCGAATCAGCACTACTATTTTCCGACACTTGTTGCAACTTACATGAGGTCAATATCGGAGGGGACACCTGGCAGAACGGTCGAGGACATTGCAGCGGCGGACGATTGGCGTACGGATGACCAGCTCTTTCTTCATGAGTTTATATGTATGTAGCCGCACTCAATACCACTCCGTACCTGCCTAGAGGGTATACGCGTTGATGCTGGGTCCTACCATCATTGATCCATCAAGGCTCCTCCACCTGCTCGATATCATTCTCCTGCCCGGAGACTGTCGGTCCTAGTCATCCGTTGCTTGCATCGGGTGGGTCACTAGGACGCTGATGTCAGATATGTTGAGTGATGTACGCTGTTGAAAGTTGATATCAATGTTTGATGTAAATCATACGTGGGATCGGCCGGCATGGAAGGAACTCTCTGCTCTTCGTGCCTTTTTTCCGAAGTTCGACTACCTTTCGTGGACCCGGAAACGCGTGTAAACGTTCTGTTTGGGCATGCCTGATTCTCTTGTCTATTGGTGGCGTCTGAGATTCTGATGTCTTCTCAATATAATTATTTATGTGTTGAATGCTGCGCTGAGGGCTGGTTGTGTACTCGCTAGTACCTCGTTACTGCAGTGTAAGAGGTAAGAGAGACTGATTGATATGCGTTGCTACTGGTCGTCGTCGTTCAGACGAGGCTACTCGACAATTCGACGAAGGCGGAATCACTGGACGGGATGGACGGAAGGACGTTGGACAATGGACAGTCAATATGATAGATAGAAGGTGTCCAAGTCGACAGGAACATGATAGCCATGCGTGCAGTTATGCCCATAGGGTGCAGTTGGAGCCATAATTCCGATATGAGCCTTCGTCGCGTCAGACGAGGAGGACAGGTAGCTTACTGTCTCTCACGAATGTTTGTCAGGGCTCAGCACGGGATCTCATTGAATTCAATGTTAGGAACGTGACAGGACCTGATTTTCATATACATTTTTCTATGATGGGGAGAGAGAATGATTGACGTGAAATCTAAAGCCTCTGTGTCTTTTTCTGACCCGCTAGCAGTGTCCTACATCCAAGCAGGAACATTGAACCTGCAAACAAGAGGCACTGGGAAGGCATGAGAACAGCGCACGAGGAGAAGTGGACGCGATTTTACCCCAGAGAACACCCACGGCTTCCACCAAATGAAGTGGGACGAGAGTACAAGACCAGCGATCGGCGTTCCTTTCATGATCATCAAAACAGCATCAAACCACGAGCAAGAAGTAAGTACCAATGAGAGAAGCAAACCTTAACGAGACAGATTAGCTGCGCATCAGAACTTGAAGGCACAACGGTCACACACCGAGGAAGAAGAAGCATACACCCATTCGCGCTCCGATCTCGCTCATGTCATGAGCAAGGGCCGCTAACATCGGTGCTAGAAGAGATACAACTGGGTCCATTATCAGTTGACCTCGATAATAAGCTTGAAGAACAGGGAAAGGTTCTCACAGGCCCGGAGAAGAAACCATAGAGAACAGAGATAATGAGAAGTGGCGCTACAGCGCTTCCCGCACTGAGACAGAATACCAGGACACTGCACGCCATCGTGCACGGTATGACGAGATTGAAGACCCCAAGTGGAAGAGCCAATACACTGGAAAGGATGCGGCCTACCACACTAGCGCCGTTTAGGATTGCGAGCTGTGGCTTCGCATGAGGGCGGAACAATCATGAGGTTGTATTGAACTTACCACGTAGAAAGATAATGATGCGTCAATATTATGGGTTATCGCATCGAGTTGGAGATAGAAGAAGGGAATCAGAAGTCCAGACATTGAGAAAAAAGATCTAAAAGCGTTCATAAAAAAAAAATCAGCGTATCAGACATGAAAACGGACCCGATGACGGCTAGGACGTATGGGAATCGCGCGAGAAAGCTTTCAGCTTCGGCACCATGTCGGTTGGTTTGCCCGGAGGCAGTCTTGTACGCATCAGAGCTATTGCTAAAGCATTAGACCAGAAACCAGTCCTGCGCTGGCCCGTACTCCGTTTTGGAAACCGACTTGGCCGTGGAAGAGATTATTCAGCATTATTGGATGAAGAACGCCACCAAGGGAGCTCCCTAGAGCGCCGCCATAAGCAAAGCGTCCGGAACTCGGCCAAAAACGGTATTGCTTACCTGATGTCACAATTCCCATAGCCAGAGCTCGACGTTGCCTGAAGTACTGAGCAATTACGCTCATAGCGGGAACGTACAGCATCCCGAATGCAATTCCGGCACCCAGACCTTGACATAAGAAGATCTGCCAGAGTTGGCGTTACATACACATTCGAAGTTGGACATACCTGATAATATTGGTGCGGCTTCGTGAGTGAAAGCATAAACAGTGACAGCGATAGTAGGAGGAAGCCCCGATAAGAAGATGGTAACTGCTCGATAGTCAGCTAAATTGGCGAAGCAACACAGGAGACTTGCAAGTAGCCTCGGTCGAATGCACGTCCAGAAAAGAGACCGACGGAAAAGAGAAGCATTATTTGTACGCTCCCAATCCAGCTGAAGAGGCGCACGGTTAGAACGTGTAGCCGCGTGGAGACATAATCCCTTATCGTCGACGAAGAATAGTTGTTGAGATATTCCGAACATAGAAATCTGTGCGACGGTAAATGAGTGGTGTTGAACGAGGTTAACTGACCTTGGTATACTCCGAACGCGTTAGTGTAACTAGAGAAAAGCGTCAGAATGACGAGTACATGGTCTCGAGGTAATAGCATACCCGAACGTGCAGAATTGAATGATCCAACTAGAATAACTCATTAATGCAGCCTATTGTACGATGATGGCGACCTTACGCTCCAACGACGGTCGCCCAGCCAGAATATCCTCCCTCTGGAAATTCAATTGGAGGGATCGGAGGTTCTTTCTTCTCAGGTGTCGCAAGAGATGTGCGGCTGGGTGTTGCGACTGGAGTAGCGGTAACAGCGAGGGACGCAGTAGAGTAATCGCCAGACATTCTTGAGTGCTGAAGTGGAAGGTGGTAGTACTCGTGGAGGACGGCTGCCTGGATGTGATACCCAAGAGACAGCTGAAGCCGAGAGATACGGCTGATGCACAGCTGCTTGCTTCTGCATGATCATCAATGCATCAGCTTCTGTAGTTTTGAGGCAGATCCATCAAGTACGGTGTGGCCGAGGCAGTTTTGGGGCATAGTCACATACAGTAACATCAATGTTGACGGTAATGGATAGCGAACTGATTTGACGAAGTAAAGTACGAGCATCGATCAAGAGGTTACTATCTTTAGCATTGCGCGAGGCCGATGGCCTTAGGATACCCCAGTCGGTATTGTCGGGCATAGAGGAATCAGCTGAGAGTATCCGGGCAGGCAGGAACAGCGGTAGAGCTCGCCGGAGCGATGAACGTTTGAGTTGAGAGGCACCGGTAAAAGCCGGATATTCTTGATCAAGAAATATCACGACTTTCGTTTCGGGACATGGTGCATGATTTGCTACCAACCGTCATTGTCCCCAGTGAAGCGCCATATGTCCCCTCACACATGGCCCTAATGCAAATCACCACGCTTTATTCACCTCAACCAGGCTGTGTTCCATCATGAACATATTCATCACTGTCAATCCGGAATTTCAATAAGTCGAATGGTATGTTCACAAAGACATTGCACGTTCACTCCAGATGAGCGCTCATCATACGCTTTTGTAATTGACTTCCGTCCTTCATGGGCTCCGCTGACTTCTGATTGTGGACCTTAGTTCTCACTTTCACTCTGCCCATCGCTCTAAGGCTGATGGGAACATCACAAAACGCTGATGCATCACAATGGCCAGCGGACCATCAGGCGAGTATCGTGTTCTATAGAGGAGGGCAAGAGTATCTAATGTTTGTTTGCCCAGCGTATCTTATACAAATGGATTTAATATCGATTGGTGGTGTCCTCGCACGACGCTAAGCACTGTCACGAGCCTAGAGCATGTTGCACTGATATAAGGACCGCCGTACCATCCTCCGTTCTCCTCATACCTTCTTTCAGTCCCCGCATGGCGTCCATTATCGTTAGTCCCCTCGAATGTTATGCCGCTCTAGCCTCATCTCTGCTTCTAGCCTGATCGCGTACAAGCTCTCGTCATTGGTGGCGGTCCAGCTGGTGCCTATGCTGCCGCCTGCCTCGCAAGAGAAGGTATACAGACCTGCGTTATCGAAGCGGACAATTTCCAAGGTATCATGTCGGCGAGAGCATGATGGTGGCTTTACGCCACTTTCTTCGTTTCATCGACCTCGAAGAACGTTTCGAGAAGCACGGTTCAATGTCAAGGTAACGTATAGAGGTCTGTCATCTTCACTTCTCTTACGCAATGGCAGGTTGGAGCTGCCTTCAAGCTAAACCGGCAAACAGGGAAGGATGTAAGTGTCTCTGGGCTCTCACCTGTTCAGCGGTTCAGAAATTCACATTCCTTTATTAGATACCGACTTTGTGGCTCGAGACCCGAGCAACTACGTCTGGAATTGGTGATTGGTTCACTGGACGTGGTGCTCGCTATTTACTGATATTCGTTTGACAGCTACGGTCTGAAGCGGACGAACTCTTATTGCGGCACGCCGCATCAGAGGGTGCCCTTGTATTTGAAGAGACCAAAGTAGATGAGGTCACCTTCGAGGGAATCGGCCTCGACGCCCGTCCGGTTTCTGCTCGGTGGAAAGACAAAGCAGGCAAGACTGGTGTAATTGCCTTCGACTGGTTGGTCGATGCTAGTGGCAGGAATGGACTGCTGTCAACGAAGAATTTGAAGAACAGGAAGTACAATCAAAGTCTCAAGAACGTCGCGTGTTGGGGCTACTGGAAGGGCACCGGGACCTATAGCCCACAGACTTCGCGCCGTGGATCACCATGGTTCGAAGCTTTGACTGGTGAGTTGAGCGTTTTTTGTTTTGCATCGCGATCTGATTCTCATTGCCTCCATAGATGAATCTGGTTGGGCATGGTTTATACCGTTGCATAATGGGGTGACCTCAATTGGAATCGTTATGAACCAAGAGATTTCTTTCAAAAGAAACGATCCATGCCGAAAGATAACAATCGCTGAAATCTCACTATCTGGAACAACTGGAGCTTGCCCCCGACATCATCGCTTTCATTAGAGAAGGCACTCTCATGGAGGAGGGCTTCGACGGCCCGGTCATTAGATCCGCTAGTGATTACAGTTACGCCGCCTCGTATTATGCGGGTCCTCATTATCGTCTGGCGGGCGATGCTGCTGGTAAGAGTCATTGTGTTCCTTCTGCTACGTCGACTGATGTTTTAGCTTTCATTGACCCCTTCTTTTCGAGGTGGGCGTCCATTGATTTCAGTTGATCTTAGGCTAACATCGATAAGTGGTGTTCATCTTGCATTGTCAAGCGGTCTTTCAGCCGCTGCGACGATTGTTGCTAGTATTCGAGGGGATTGCTCTGAAGAAGAAGCTTGCCGGTGGCACACATCGAAAGTCGGCACTTCATACACCCGGTGAGTGATCCTATGGATGTGCATTAGTCTGACCTTCGAGACTGAGACGTTCCGTAGCTTCTTAGTCGTTGTGCTAAGCGCGTACAGACAAATGCATGCCCAGAATCACCCTGTCCTTTCCGATGTAGATGAAGATAACTTTGACAGGGCGTTCGAACATTTCCGACCTAGTACGTTCATTCCCGTGTATCGTTTGACGCGGGCGCTCATCGCATCTCAGTCATTCAAGGCCATAGTGACGTCGCGACGATGGAGTTCAGTGCTGAGCTGCGGCAAACCATTGACTTTTGCGCTCATGCTTTTGAACCTTCGGAGCCCGAGCCGGAACAACTTGGAGAAGGAGACGTGGCCCCAGCTCTTAAACCCGTGGCAAAGCCTGAGGAGATTGACAAGGAACTTGCTGGACTGGACAAAGACTCGAAGCGCGTCTTTGAGAACGTTTCTTCCCGCGGAGAGATGAACAACTCTGATTTTGAACACATGGATAATCTTGTTTCGGATCGGTTCCATGGACTGTCGCTGAGGCTGAAGCGGGGTTCTTTGGGGCTGCAGAAAGCGTAGAGATTGTAGTAGAATTGTAATATTGAGTACACGTACCTGAGTCTTATGAAATCGAGCTGTGACTATCTCAGTTTGTGACGCGGCCTCACGCGACAGCTCTGCTCTTGCCTTGCCTCCACGACCTCCGCTTCTTGACGTTGCTCATTCGTCAGTTCACTGCGCCTATCGACTCATTTGGACATACTTTGACTAAAACTGCTTTTACGCAGCAGACCGACTTTTTTTTTGTTTTCGATTAACGAGAAACCAACGACTTTGAAAGATGGGTGGTGCTGGTGCGTTCTGTTGCCTTTTGGACACCTCTCAGTCCATGGTTCATACTGTTTCTGACGTTTTCATGCTCCATTTCTCTCTCTCTTGTTACTTGCCTGTCGTGGTTCTCTATCTTTGATTCTCCCATCAACGCTGCATTCGTCACCATCAACTACGCCGTGTTTGCTGTGGAATGCATACAGGCTGGTTATTCCTTTTCGCCGTCCTCATGGCGGCTGGGCTGTTGTTCTGCATGGTGTTCTTCGTGAGTGCCTTTATTACCGGCGGTGTATTCGCGTGAAACCGAATCTCTATTACCCCGCCTGCCCCGTTTCGCAACGTGTTGACACGTATACAGATCATCATGTTCTCCGACCTGGAATGCGACTACATAAATCCTATAGACCTGTGCAACAAACTGAACCAGGTCCGTTCCGCTGCTGCGTTGAATGACATTCTGCTCACGTCATAATTAGTTTGTCCTGCCGGAAAACATTGCACACGCGTTCTTATCGGTTCTGTTTTTGATTTCTGGACAATGGACGGCGTTCCTGTTGAACCTGCCTTTGGTCGCTTTCAACGCCAACAAGTACGCGACTCACTCTTTTTACATCGTGTCTCGTCTTAACTTACGTGCCAGAATACGGAACAAGAACCATATGTACGATGCTACTGAAATCTTCAGGACTCTCGGTGGCCACAAAAAAGAGAGTTTTATCAAGCTCGGATTCTATCTTTTGTCCTTTTTCTACTACCTGTACCGGTGGGTCGCTTGCCCAACTGCTAGCTCAACTCCACTGACTTTCTTCATTAGGATGATTGTGGCCCTTATTGCAGAAAGCGAGTGATAGACTCTGTGAAGTGAGGGGTTTTGAATGACATTTATGCTATCTAAAACGACGTGCTTGCTGTACTTCACAACCCTTACAAGAACAATGATTCCTTTGCCTCTTAACAATTGCCCCGAGAATACCATTGAAGTGTACAGGGAGTGTATGACATTGAAGGTGCCCATACAACGTGCGTTAACTTGCCTCATCTGTTTAACATACAGCAAAGTGGTCCCATACTAGTCAGATATCGTCCGCAGAGGGAGTTGTACGAAATTAAGCAGAGCATTGGGCGCCACAGTATATTCTAAGACCACAAAGATACTGCTACTATGAATGTACGAACCACCGACCCATCGTCTTCCACCTGCAGGAAATACGACATTGGGTACTAAGACGTCCGGTTGATCAGAACACGGCTTGACACTCGAACGGTCGCGTGAATTTCCATACGATATGGAAAAGGCAACCATGAGCAACGTTGGGAAACAGTGTATAGCCGTGCTGCCGCACGAAGAGTTGCAATAAAATTTCAACGAGCATTTTATAGGCAGACTTTAGGGCCGGTATCCACGTGATACTGAGATCGGCGGCCGTCCGGCAAAATGCGATCTTGACTTGCTCCTGAACTCTTGTTGACCTTTGAAGATCATTTCAACGGCCTGGATTTAGCTGCATGTTAGAAGTCTGCTCCCGGTTCGCCCCATCTTCGACTCATTTGTGACGGACGATTCTGTGGCAACTCGGACTTTCAAGCAAACTCACATTGGTCCCCATACAACGTGGGACCTTAACTTATAGCTTCGAGCTCGACTATCTCGACTGGCGCACTTGACCTCCTTTAGCTCTCTATTTTTACAAGACTTATTATAGGCGCGACAAGTCTTCCTCCGCACACCATTCGCGATCAGGACGACGCCTAGCCTCTCATACTCGCCCTCCCCGCGCGCTGCTGCGTCCAACTTTAGAAACGTCAGGGGAAAGGATTATTTACGAACCTCAACGATCGTTAACACTTGAACGTACATGAACGATCATGGACGGGAGAAAACAAGTCGACAGGTATAAGATGTGTATCGATGCGCTTCATTTCGTCAGCATTGCCTTCCCGCATTCCTTGCTTCCCCACATTCTTTCCATCCTCACTCTCTTTTAACGGCAACGCATACTCCCCCATCATGCGTTTTTTATCTGCGCTTCTTGCGCTCTCTCTGTTTGCCGCCTCTCAGGCGACTGAGATCGAAGGGCTCATCCGTCGTTCCTCGTCCACAGAGTGGTGTGGTTGCTTCAGCGGCTCTGTTAGCGTTACCTCGTCAACCAACAACAAGAAAGTTGACTGTGGCTCTCTGACAACTACTATATGCCTGTGCGAAAGCCAGTTTGTCAACTGGCTCTACTCGGGCAATGACGTCCCCAAGAACATCCTCAAATTCGGTGGGCACGACAACGGCCTTAGCTGTATCTCAGAACTCGTATGTTCACCTTCCACTCGTCCTCCGACGTCCAGTAGCTCACTTCCACTAGCTCGCACGGGACGCTTCCCACACGACATGCACGTTCCCCGGAAACAGTCAGTCCAAGTGCTCCCAGGGCAACTTGTGCGATTTCGAATGCCAGAACGGGTTTACAAAGTTGGGTTCCACCTGCTACTGCCCCAAGAGCAAGAACCTTTGCGGCAATGGCAACTGTCAGTCACAGGCCTGCCCCTCCGGCGTCGCATCGCTGCCCCACAAACGAGACCTTGCGTACTGGGGCAAGCAAACACAGAAATCGTGCAAGTCCGGTTGGAGTGCGTGCGGTGTCATCGGCGGTGGGCCGCGGGACTGGGAATGTGTCGATACGCAGCGAGATCTCGAGAGCTGTAAGTGTTTCGAGTCGCTCGACTTCAAAATCATTGCTCATGTATATCTGTTTTCGTAGGCGGTGGATGCCCCATGGACCTGCTCACCTCGACGACAGGCCAAGGCCTAGGAGTGGATTGCACGACACTACCAGGGGTCGCAGATGTTTCCTGCAGGTCTGGCGTGTGTGCCGTTCACAAATGTCGTCCTGGATACAAGGTCTCTCGCAGTGGCCAGCACTGTGAAGAGGTGAACGGTGTACTTTCTGATGCTATGCGCATCGTTGAGGCTGTCAAGGTTATCGGCATGGATTACTCCTCCTGATAGTCGTACATATTGGGTGCAATGTGGTGTTAACATTTGGTTTTTGGATTGGTTCTATCTGTGTATCGTACGTATAATCATAATGATGTTTAAATGCCGAATTGCTGGGCAATAGTAGCAATGATAAACTTGTCCATTAGAGTCCCGGAGCATTCAGTGCACTAACAAAGCAACGTAATCACCATCCATACTGAGGCGCCAATAGTAGAGCCTTAAGATACACCATCTCACTTGACTGTGCGCATGCGCTCAGAATCTGGGAAGCTAAGAGTTCAGTATAACAGTGGCGCAACAAAGGCGGGATGAGGACGGCGCCACAACACGTGCCGGTATCGAAACCGTTACTAACGGGTTACAACTAAGGCTTCCCGGCGGTCGGTATCAATACTACTCCCCGGCAGCTTGACACATTACTGCGCCACCCTACGGAGAACAGCGCGCGCCGTTGCCGCCGCACATCGCACATCGTTGGATTACATTTCCAAATTCCAACAAAAAATCGACACCTCAGAGATTCGAACTCTGGCGCACAAAGTGCAATGGCTTAGCAGGCCATCCCGTTAACCACTCCGGCAAAGTGCCATGCATGCTGGTCAAATCTTTCTACCTATATCTCGAGACTAGGCCATGCTAGTCTCCTGCCTCATGGGTTCCCTTTCTTGTCCCTTTCGGTCAATATCTCGCTGCGTGAAGGCCAAAGCAGCACCGTTCAGCTCCTTCTTTACTCTGAAGAATATGGTCAAGCTCATGCTCCGAAGGCGATGAGCCAGTCCGAATCCAGATTCACTCACGTGGCCCTTTCCGGCCATTCTTCTCATGGGCGTCCATGGCCTGACCACCTATTTGCGAGAAAATAAACGCACTTTAGCGAAAACGCTTAAAGTAGCCTCCGCCGACGAGCAGAGCGCTATTCCCGTTGTTGTCGATGCCTGGTCGTGAGCACCAATTGTGCCGTTATCTCACCATGCGCTGACCGGTTCCATGTAGACTGATATATGCTTTGCATCAACGATGCGCCCTGCCATGGATTTATGGGGGCGAGTACCAGGAATTCTCCAAACTGGTCACCGACGTTGTCACTGCTTGGATCAAAGTGGGCTTCAAGGTATCAGTTGTATTTGACGGCAAGTCTAAAGAAGTCAACGGCTGCATTATTGCTTACCCTTAACTCCCAGGTCCTTACCCAGAAATCAAGTTCCCTACTCTTCTATCTCGGGCATCCAAATCGATCATTGATCCCTCCCTTCTGTTCTTCAGAACCTCGACCGTGTCGCGTACATCTCCCCATTTTCTCAAAGAAACGCGTATCATTCCTCCCGCCTACTTTGCCGCCACCTTGCATGCACTTGATTCCCTCCGAGAATCAACAAACTCCCTCGACTATCACTTTGCCGACGAAGAATGCGATCCCTACGCTGTTGAGCTTGCTGCGAGGCTCAATGGTTATGTTGTTGGGACAGACTCCGATTTTGTAATCCTCAACGCGGATGGATACCTGGGATACATTCCATTGGACGAGATGATATGGACAAGTGTAGTTCTCAATGACGAGCCAGAGCCTGTCGATGACGATGGTTTCCAGCAAGTTACCAACGGGAAAGGTCGCGCGCGAGCCACCAAGGCGACATCGACGTTCGGGAAAGGCATAATACCTCCAGAAAACATGACGGATTTGACTATGTCTTGCTCTGTCTTCAGTCCGACTGCGTTAGCAGGGCATCTCGGCCTGCCCGTTACACTCCTTCCTCTGTTGGCTTCTCTCGCCGGTAACGATTTCACCAACCAGGAAGTGCCATCCAGAATCAACCATCATGCTCTTTTCTTTGAGCGTGGATTATCACCAGTCCAGAGAATAGATCGAGTAGGATCTACGATTCGCTCCATTTTGGCTCCTACAGTTAAAAGAAGAGCGAAACATCAAGTCGGTAGCGTTATGGATTTAATCGACCGCACTGTCAGTGCTCTGATGGCTAAAATTCTTCATACTATTGGTCCTGGGCAGATCGAACTCATCACCGACAAGATTGCTGAAGGCGCTTTGCAATATGCTATTCCTCGATACGAAGGGGAGCACGAGGGGGAAAAGAGTTTATGGCCAACGCGAATATGTGCTCTTCATGAACCCGAAATATGTCCGGCTCTACCGTCATTTTCCAGGTTACTAGAAACGGTGGCCGACGAAGACGAAGATGATGAAAGTAGTGACGAGCTCATCATGCGGATACAGATTCGCACCAGATATCTAGATGCCTACCGAAGAGGCCATTTCCCTCCCCTCCTTATGAATTGTCTTACCTCCGGCACGTACTTTACTCGACTATTCATCGAAAACCCAGACTTGGAAACTGTTGCTCGCCTGGCTCGGCCTATACGGCAATGGTGTTACGCTATCCTTGACGAGGCCCTGGGGCTTCCCGAGCCAGTAGAGGAGGAAGACGCATCTTTGGTACCAAGTAAAGATGGAAGTGATGATGATGAGCTGGTCGATGTGATTGAATCGGACTCAGACGAATCGGAGATGGACGTCGACGGCCGAGATCTGTTAGCACCGCTGAAGGGCGCTTTGAAGAGTCTACGTAATCCCGACGAACATTCCCCACATCTTCACGCACCGCCTACGCTTTCTCGCACTCGAGTCATCACTGAGTATCTGAGGCGTGGTACACGGCTCGCCGAGGAGGCTGTAGAGGTCCCCAAGATTGCCGAGCTTCTGCCCCTCATCTCCGACTCGCATTATGACTTCACGCAGTCCACTATGCCCTTGGTCGTTCAGCCGGAGGAGGTGAGGCGAATGATTCTGCTGCGAGCACTGGATTCCGACGTTTCGGGCATTCGGGAATTATCGCCGCAACAAGTGACGGCCGTACTGGTCTTACGCTGGATCCTCAAAACTACTCACGACCGAGCAGAAGAAAGTAACAATAGCAAGGCGCGAGAGGCGGAGCGCTGGACAGCTAGAGAGGCGCGCTGTTTCATTGCCTCTTTTGCCTGGTCAGGGGAGGCGCTACCCAGTGAGGTTAATGCGCCGATCGTTGATCGCCACATTCAACTAGCTGCTCAGGTTCTTCACGGCCTTGAAGCAGTCACTCATCTATCGCAGGCGCTGCTGCTGTACCCTGTCGTCGATTCGCCGGTGCACATGTTTTCTGGAAGAGCGTTCCATTCCTATCTGACAGGTGCCTGTGCTTCGCCCGACATACCTGAGCACATCTGGAGTGTGTGCCAGCGGGGAATGGAGCGCGCGTTTGCCGTAGAACGGAAACAGAAAAAGGCGAAAAAGTCAAAAAGTCAGGCGGTACCGGTGGCTACGAGCGGCAAGCAGATGAAGGGCAGTTTATTCGGAATGCTGGCAGACGCTGGCATATAGTACCTCCCGTCTTATACGTCTCTTGAGTTGATGTTGTATTTAATGCATAACTATTACTGTTGACGTCGAACGCAGGAACCGTGATGATATCTCGTTGATATTGAGGCGAGCGCTTAAAGAAAGCGGTGCCGGAATGCCACATTCAGATTCCTATTGATTTCTAGCATAGCCCCGAACACGCTGATCTGCAGCACCGGCAGCATATATAAAGCGCAACATTGGTGCATCCTTCACCACCACCATTTCGACGACTTTCGCCACCATTCAGATGTCTTCTTCCCAAGCTACAAGCAGTACCTCTTGCTCTCATCGTCCTGCTGCCCACATCACCTATCGATTCGATGATCAGCTAGTTTATGTTAAACGCGAGCTGGACTACAAGGTGATCTAATTGCGCATATGCGCATGTTGACGCGACGCTCATCGTTTCACTGTATGTAGGACGCGCTTGATATCGTCATCAAAGAGTTTCCTATTTTAGCTCAAGTACTCGGGAGCGATCGCGCTTTCGACTCTTGCGACGATTAACGGGACGCGTACGATGGTGCGGATATCGGAGAGCGCGTGGGAGTATACGTGCGAAAGGTTGTTGCGCGGCGAGATCATCGATGTCACGTTGAAGCCCCGTGTCCATCGCTTGAAGAGTCGTTCTGAAGAGAGTCTGTCGCCGCCGCCTCAGTATCTGGAGGTCCCGGACGGGAAGTCGGGCTACTATTCAGCGCCTGCGTCCCGCGCATCGTCTCCCGCGCCGAGTTACCGCTCGAGGAAGTCGTTCCTAGAACGCGTACTTTGCTTCAAAGTATAACAGACCTTGCTATCATGACTTTTTTCACCTTATTCGTTCGTCACCGTAACATTGCCTCACTCTCTTTCCTATACCATGTTTGTTTACCCTACTTTTCATACCTTTCGTATAAACGTTTTACGATTTACTTATTAGCAGACCTCGTGTAATTCATCTGTATCATTTAAACAGAAGCCCACGTTCGAAGAAAAACTATTTTAAGTACGGCTATGCCTGAGTAGAGCCTTGCTCCGAAATGTGGCGTTATACTGGAGCAGATTGTTGATGTCGCGAACCCAGTCATCTTCTTTCCCAGGACCAGCGCCTTCGTGGGGGGTTTCATCAGCATGATCATCGGTTATTGAAGAGCGATTGATGCAAGGCACGGGGAATGGAGATGCTTGAACGTTTACGGATTCGCCGGGCTGGAGTACGTGAGAGGTTCTGCCGTCCATGGACACACCAGCAGGTGCCCTGCTACGATCGCCAATCTGAGGCTGGTTAATGAAGCACGAAGTGATAGGATCTCAACTGACCCGAAGTGTAATTGATGATGAGGAAGGGAATACTAGTGGGCGGAAAGACAAGCTCCGAGGACAGATGGGGGTTAACACTAGGGCGCTTAACGAGGGATGGACAATAGGCCCTCCCGCAGACAATGAATATGCTGTTGAACCCGTGGGTGTGGATATTATAAGGCCGTCAGACTATTGAAGCGGCAGCGTCGATCAACAGTAACATCCTTGAAAACTAGGAAAACGTACAACGGCCTCGGTAAGGTGCTGTCCGTCGACAAAGATGTCAATTGTGTTGAGATGAGGGCTGGAGCCACGATGTAATGCAATTTCATTCATGACTTGCCAATCTAGAGCAGCTTCGTTTTAGACGCGGCGCAGCCCTCCACAGCGATTTAGGAACTTGCCAATGCCATCGCCAGCTTGATCTCGTTTCTTTGCTAGGTGGCTGTCGTAGAATGTGCAAGCTAGACGCATGCGGTTGAGAACGGTCGCTTTTCCGTGAAAGACGCTTTCGAGCGCTTTTGCAAAGTCATCAATGTCTGTACATGTCTAAGTGAGAGTGATTGACGCGCATCCAAGACACTTACGGAACGGCAAGAGAAAGCCCAGAGTGCCCATAGAGAAACTTAAAACAGGAGGTACAGCACCAGCGCTAAAGAGGGATGATGCATGAAGTATAGTGCCATCGCCTCCCAATGTCACGACAAGGTCTATTTTCTCCGGTTTGCCTAGCTGTGATGAGGAAGGGATTTACGTTGAATGAGACATAACACACCGGGATGCCATACTTCTGCGCCATGAGGTATATCGGGACGGTCTTCGTGAAACACTCGGACGCCAGGATACGTGGCTTGTACATGTCTGAAGCGTGGGAGACAGATAAGGCTTTGGTGTAAGATTGAAAGAGCGCTGTATACTCAAGGAATGCATCAATGGCCAGAATAACGGGCTGCGTTCTGAGCTTGTTTACTATTAGAATAGACTTTGGGGGAGGATGTATGTGGTTCCTGTCTTTCCGCGGTGTCAAAGAATTGCACAGTATTACAGGCGATGCCACAAACGTTCGCGGAGGGGCAGAGGATATTTTGCGCGTCACAAATGCATTTCGTGTGGACGAGCATTTAGAAATAAATGTGGGCAAGGATCGGCAGCCGAACGAGGAGGAAAACATTTGCGATTGCCTTTTTCGGATTTTGAGTCGATCGTCATTGTTCTACCACGTGATGATTCCGTTTTACGGTTGAACGCTGAGGGACGCGACCAAGGCCATCTATCCTACACCGACAACAACGCTATTTCGGCGTATGCTATTTGATTGTCGATGGCCGCTTTCTTTCCAGACAAGCGGACACGCTCCCAGCTTACGTTACCCGACAACCTATTCCACCTACCCTTGGACCGCTCTCCCTTGAAGGACGCGCGAACTCGCCTGCAGTCGGAGCCCCCAGCGAGCACGATGCACGATGCATCCGAGTCCGATGATGAGCTACTGCTTAGCCCCTCCCCCAGCAAGAAGCGTGCCGCATCGCCGTGGCGAGTCAACGACTATGCCTCCAATGCTGCCATCGGATCCGACTTTCCTGCTGTGAAACGGTTTAGAAGAGAGGAGGGCGATATTGAAGGCGATTATGAGAATACAGTCGCGACTCCGACCCAGTCGACGAGACTCGCCACGGAGGCTTCTCACAGAGGAGCAAGCTCGTCTCCGGACAAGCATCGCAGAGCCCAGTCTGTTCCCGCCTTTCCTATGATTGACCTCCGAAATCCGCCCAGCTCTGCCAGCAAACGACAGCGGTCGCGATCACCCAGTCGTCCGTTACCCGAGCTCGTGCACAAGCCCATACCCCTCCCTACAATCCAAGAACCATCCAATTCTCCACGTCCCAATCATCCCTCCGACATAACGGGAAATAAGCCTGACGATGGCGCCCAGCAGACGCCAGCGCGAATGTCATCATACAACGACCTCGAAATGTCCCCGCTTACGCCACTTCCAGAAACCCCAGCACCAGCGGGTAACGCTTCTCACGATGTGTGTATATGCTATCTTCATCCTGAGAATAGTTTACAACGTCTTATATAGGATTCCGCTATGGACGTTGATGCTACTCCGACCGCCATGGTGTCCTCTGCTTCCCTCCCTTCGCTCCCCAAGTTCAATCCTGTCTCGCGTATTCCTTCATCCAGTAAACTCAAGCAGCCGTCAACCTCCAAGCCAACTCCAGCACCCAAGAACGCGTTTACGTTCATGATGGCCAAGGCGAAAGGTGCTGCTAAGGAACCACCAGCTTCCAAAGCGCCGTCCACTACTGCTACTGCGCGCAAGGGAAAAGAGAAAGCGGTACCCAAGGCGGCAACAGTCAAAGCACCTCCTAGATCATCTTTAAAGACCGGTATGAAGGCAAAGACGAAAGCGGCCCCTAAATTGTTCGTCCCACCAGTACAGGACGACGAGGACGGCGGCGTTTTCTCTGAATCCAGACCTTCAACATCCAACGAAGGCGTCGGAGTTCAAGACGAGCCTGTGCAACCAACTGCGGTTACAGAGACTGAAATTACGCTCGTCACGACTGAATCGATCGCGGAGGATTCCCCATCCAGTATGGCTACTAATGATTTCATGAATCCCGATGCGCCGTTATTCACAGACTCCGAAGACGATGACTTAACGAGGAAAGACGAGCAAGTTGTGGATGAACATCCAGCACCCGAGCAGTCCCTTCCCGTTGATCCTTCCCCTCCAAATGTAGACGTGGCTATGGACATCGTTTCGGACGCAGCTGTGCCTGAAACTGTTAATGCAGCTACACCCTCGCAGAGTGTGACCCCATCGGAATCGTCGATGGCTGTTGTTCCTCCGAGTCTTCCTGTTGAGAGAAAACCGGAATCAGACTCCAAGAAATCTCTCAAAGCCGGGGCATCCAAGAAGAAACAAACGACTTCCGGGCTTCCTCGCGTCACACGGGGTTCTTTGAAAAAGAAAGAACAACAAGCAGAGAAGGCAGGCCAAGGTAATTAAGGACATCTCTTCTGCGTTGATTCAAGTTCTTATTCCTTGTTCGATAGCACCTAGAAGCACAGTGGCGCGGAAGAAAGCTCTCATTTCGGTTGCGCAGGCTTCTCCGAAGAAGGCTGATTTGCGGAAATCGTTGTCGCCGCTCTCAGATTCAGCAGACTCTGACGATGCCCCAGTCGCATCGACTTCGTCTATTAGAGTACCCCAGACTCCTGCGAAGGTTCCCTCTTTCGCCAAACCTACTCAATCGAGTTTAGCGAAAACTCCTGCACCACCGAGATCGCCCAGTAAATCTTCTCCTACCAAGTTGGCCAGACCTGCGACACTTGTCACACGGCCTGCGAGTATGTGGACTTGTCCGTTTGGTCCTCGATGATTTTATTGACGATGCCCTGTAGAAACTTACGCATTCCAGACGGACTCTGATTCACTGCTGAACCAGTTCTTCAGCAAAGTTGATGAGCTTAAGAGCTCGATCTCTCACACTCCCGGTCTCCCGCATCCTCCTGGAGTTCCCCGCTCGGCACCCTCGTTGCAACGTTCCGTCACACATGAATCAGCCCTTTTCAACAAGGCAGGACCTAGCTCCGCGCGTCCGAATGGTATTCCTTCGACGTCGAAAGCTGGCCAGCAGCGTAGCATTGCTGACTTCGTTGATGTTAAATCCAATGATGCGAATCCTGTCGCAAAGCGTATGATGACTGGCCGCGGCAAGCCCATATTTCCGAACAAGGCAACGTTCAAAGTGAGCCAGAAGACTCCTCTGGCGGCTGTACCTGGTAGTCCCGTTAAAGGCAGTTACAGTGTTGTTGACCTCAGCGGAGACGGATCCTTTGAAAGCGAGAGTGGGGAAAGCAATACAGCGAGGATGACGTTACTAGCGGCGAGAACGCACGATGATGAACTGAAAGGGATGTTGGATAACGCCCTTAACAGGAAGGGAAAGAGGAAAGCGTCGCCGGAAGAGGAGAAAGAGGAGCAGGAGGACTCAAAGAGGGTGTCTACGGCAGAGGCATTCAGTAATCTTCGACTGACGATGGGTCCGCCCGCTACACCGCCGCGTAGAGGATTGCGCAGCGCGAGCAGCACCATACCGTCTTCCGCGTCACTGCCAACTTTGGAGCTCTATGCTAGACCACATAGCGCTCTGGCGACTGTTCGGCCTGCGGAAGGTGATGATGAAGGCTTGCCCAGCGACGATGAAGAGGTGGATGTAGGTGATCTCATTTACGACAAGAACTATCATGGCGGGAGCAAGAAGCACAAGGGTAGCCTGACTGTTCTGTCTCATGTGAGGGCGTTTGTTGATGTCCGGGACGCACATACGTCGCGGGATTCTGGTGAAGCATTTGTGGAATTCTTGGAAGAACTTGGTGCAAAGGTTTGTTGATTATTGATTCCGAACGTTGCATGATACTGAATACCACCAGGTGTTTAAGAAGTTGACCAAGACTTGCACCCACATTGTTTTCAAGAATGGCTCCTTTAGCACCGTTTCCAAGTGGAAGTGAGTCGACGGCGTTCTGGGTCATATACTCGGATGCTAACATTTGTAAAGAGCCGCTGAGACGAAACCGCTTGTGGTGCGCATCTCTTGGGTGACGGAATGTGTCAATAGGAAGGAACACGTCGCTGAGGACGAACACCTCATTGACATATCTGGCTTATTCCCTAGCGGCGTCGATCCGAAGGTACTTCGGCCCAGTTTTGTTCCTTACTCTTCATTGACGTCCATTCTAAGAACAAGGTCCATAAGAGGCGATCTTCTCGCTCGGGCCATGTTAGCTCTGACGGAGCTGACGAGTCGTGCGATATTTGTAAGTCGATTTGCATCACTCACATCGAGGATCCACCTAATGTCGGTACAGCCATGGATTCATCGTCGCAGCCCCTCGAGGTGGCTCGGCATCGTCGTCGAGACAGCCGAGAGAGCGGCTACAGATAGTCCGGGGTCATACTATTTTTATGTTACTTTCCTTTAGGTTCTCGATTTCTGCTGTTGAGATTTGTTGTTTCTTTATCATAGTTCACGACAATACGTTACGCTGTATGCTTAGTCGTCGATGTGAAATATCACGATGTGTTCACAAACCTCGGACTCTCGGTTAGAGAGCTTTGTAAAGCCCTCCTATCATTTGTATGGATCGGGCAAGGATCGGGTACGATACGCATCACAGCTGACTGCCCGAGGCTCACTCGCCTAATTCGGTTAATTCGTTCCCGAAAGTATGCGTCATCACCTGCATGTCTGCGCCTACGACTTACCGATTTACCATAATATATAAAGAATGAGGCGGGCTGTCGGTATTCGCCATCCACCTCTCCCCACCTGTAAATACTATGAGTGCCAGGTCATCCACTCACACCTCACCATCGATCCGGCCGTGGAGAAGCCTCAGGCACCGGCAGAGCCCCTTTACTCCTCTCAGTTCACGGACGCGTCAATTGCACGGGAACGCGCTGCGTTCTTCAAGATTCTCATCGGCGGCTGCTTTGCGGTCGTCGTTGCGCTTTTGGTGCTCTTCAGCATCTATTGGGGTGCATTGTGGAAGGTTCCGGCGCACCAGCTCGATGGCTGGCTTGTGAATTTCGACGACGGGCCGGTTGGGCAAGCTGTTACTCAAGGTGTACTGGCGTCGTCTCCGACGAGCAAGATAAATTGGCAACTACAGACGGGGCTTGAGGCAAGTGCTATAGGCACGCTGATCCGGGAGCAGAAGTCTTGGGCTGCTATCGTCGGTATGTTGTTTATCGCTAAAACTCGTTCCAACTTGGTTCTCATTTCTATTATTACAGTCAACGCACACGCGTCTGCAGACCTCGACAATGCGAATGCCGCTTATGATCCTACGACGGCTGTGACGGTCTACGGCGTAGAAGCCCGCAGCGAAAATGCATTCCGGACATTCATACGTCCCGTGGCGCAGGCCACGCTCCTCGGCATCTTCGACGCGTTCGCGGAGCAACGCGTCGCGAACATGTCTGCCGCGACATTCGCGTCCCTCGCCTCGACCGCGCCTCATGTCATCTCCAAGCCGCTCTCATTTACGCTCGTGAACCTCGCGCCGTTCGACATCCCCGTCGCCTCCGCGATCACGTTCGTCGGCCTCATCTACCTCCTCATCCTCTCCTTCTTCGTCGTCAACATCGGGCTTGCCGCGCGCGAAGCGTCCGGCATCGAGAAGAAGCTGACCACCGCGAGTCTCATCCGCGTGCGCCTCACGTCGGTCTTCGTCGCCTACTTTTTCATCAGCTTGTTCTACTCTCTGCTGAGCCTAGCGTTCCAAGTCGATTTTTCCAGAAAGTATGTCCTTCCCCCGCCCTCTTGACTCTGGACGCATAACTGACAATTGTCTTTGCAGATTCGGCCACTCGGGTTTCTTGATATTCTGGATGGTCAACTTTGTCGGTATGCTGAGCGTCGGGCTCGCGCTCGAGGCGATGATCACGCTCCTCACTATCCGCTTTGTCCCATTCTTCATGATATTATGGGTTATTTGTGAGTATTTTCCCCGCGCTTTTCCGCCAGTACTGCATTCTAATTAGACACCCACAGCCAACGTCGCAGTGTGCTTCATGCCCATTGATGTACTCCCTCACATCTACCGCTACGGGTATGCTATGCCGTTCTATAACGTTTCTGGCGCCGTACGCACCATCCTCTTTGGTACCAAGAATGAACGTGAGTGTCCTCGGCAACTTTCATTTCCTATCTTGCTAATCATTTATTGCAGTCGGTCTTCACTTTGGAATTCTCATCGCATGGTCCGCTCTGTCCATAATAACCCTCCCAACCTTCCAATGGTACAGGAGGAGGATATTGCACAAATCGAATGAAGATTAGAAAATCAGTCTCGCTACTAGGATTCTTGCTACTTACCATTTGTATTTTTATCAAGTACCACACGATTCCCATACCCTACCATTTTACGACTACGACTACTAGACATCATCACAGCACTACCTAATGTCTACATAATACGAAATCATAGGAAAATCACGAACATTGTAGATCAAATTCAAAGCGACAAAGGAAAGCTTGGCAATGGTGAATATCATAAGTAATTGTACATGAATTGTGCTAAGCTTCGTGGCGAGAATGAACATAGACATCGACAACTTGAGATACAAAAACGAAAGCGACGAGATGAAAAAGATTAAGTAGAATGCAGGAAGCGATGTAAACAAGGGAAACAATGCGACGTAAATATGGAGAACAGCGTGATGGAAAACAACGAGAACAATTAAGACAAACTGCTGCGAATATTTATACATAATCCCATGAAACTGTAGTCTGTTCGTGGTGGCGATCTAAGAATGACAAGGAAAGGAAAACGAAAGGGAATCGAGGCTAAACGGCGACCAGGTCGAGTTGGCCCGTCCTGAGATGGACAACGTATCCATCCAGGGGTTCCGCCTCCAAATTATTTACGTCGTACTCTGCATGTACAACGCGACGGGCGTTGATCTTATCAAGGACAAGTTTCGACATTTTGGCTTTTGGATCTACGGAAGGGTCTTCAGCTTGGTGTAGACCCTCCCCAGGCACGAAGAGCGCACGCTTCAGCACATCGGGATGCACGATGGGTGCAGTGACATCCAATAGCTCCTTGTCGATCATTCCCTCCCGAAGAAGGCGCTCGTGATGTTCCGGAGTCGTGGGATTGAACAGGTTGACGCAGAAGTCCAGAGAGTTTTGTAGTTCACTCTCCGACAAACGAGCGCCCATGTCGCCAGCACCTTGGATGACTGCGGGATCATGAGATCCCTAAGCAGTTCGAGGGGAAAAGTAAAACGTACCTGGACGCAAGAAGGAGAAAGCACGATCAAAGTTGTCTTCATCGACATCGAGTAGAATATCAGAACTTTGGGCGCGGATCTGTTTGTACGCGCTCAAAACGACGATCTGGAATCTAACATATCATGAGCAAATGACTGAAGGGAACAAGTAAATGCTAACCTTGTGTAGCTCGTGGCAACGCGTTTGGTGTGCCACGCTGACGCTATTTCCTCAGTGCAACTACCTCGAATAGAGGCACAGATCGTGGCGGCAGCTGCAAGAGCCGATGTCATAGCAAGATGGATTCCACTGGAGAAAAGAGGATCGATGAAAGCTGGGAACTGTCAGATAAGATGGCATGGTCAGACGTTAAATGTTACCCACCGCCAGCGTCTCCGACGATACGGTATCCCGGTCCGGCGTGCGATGGTGCCGAATAGCTGAAATCCGTGGTCATTTTGACGCTCGAGGAAGTCAACTTTCCGCCTTTAAGCAGCTTCGATAATTGGGGCGCGAGCTCTAAGGCCGCCAAGTAGCGAGTTTTTAATCCGGTGAGCTCCGACAGTCTGTTGCTCTTCTTATAGATATCCTTATTCATGACGATCCCAACGGAAGTGGTTCCATTGTGCAGAGGAATGAACCAAGCCCAACCAGACTCGTCTGTTTGGAAAAGGCGATCAGATTACGTTTCACGCCGAAGCAGCGAACGAGATACCTGTGAGGGCTTCAAACCACGGTGCACCTTGACGCGAAGTAGCCTCTCCGTATGTCCCGACTCCAGACCAATAGCCCCAGAGAGCCGTGTTCTTCAAGGACTCGTTGAAATGCCGATTTTTGAGGTATTGGGTAGACATGATGCCAGCGCGTCCAGTGGCGTCTACGAGGTAATCGAAGGTCGTAGTTCCCGTCAATACTTCCAATTCGAGATCCTCGTCAATGTCGTCATGGTAGCTTGTCTTGTGAGAAGCCCTAGGGGAGGCGGGAGGAGATGGGGGTGCTGGTGGTGGCGTGTGGGTCCATGTGACGGATACAGGTCTCTTGCCGTCTTCAGAAAAGGCAATAGAGACAACCTTGGTTCGCTCGTATACACCAACACCGCAAGAACGGCTGTGGTTCAGGAGCAGCTGGTCGAATTCGGAGCGGACCTGTTGGATCAATTCAGCATGTTGACCAAAACTATAACGAAAGAAGACTGACGACATTCCACGCGTTGTTGTCGTGACCGAGAGCAACAAAGTCCGTGTCTAGGTATTGACCAATGAGAACTGCATCGACGACGCATAGAACACAATACTCACATCCTTCAGCCTTGTACTGCTTGAATTTCAGGGCGGCTCCGGGCTGGAAAATTGTTTGAAGGCGCATATATGCGTCGAAAGTGAACGAACCTTGCGAGTAAAGCCATGGTCGGCCAACTTCTGCTCGGCGCCGATGAACCGTAGATAGTGGCGAGCAGAAGGGATCAGCGACTCGCCGATATGGTACCTGCAAAGGGCAAGTGAGTCGACCGCGACGCGTGTACGAACAAAGTAGGTACCTCGGAAACTTGGACGCCTCTAGTAGGACGACCTCGAGCCCTTCACGTGCTAGAGCGGACGCTGCGTAGCTGCCTGCTGGACCGCCTACAACGTCGGTAAGCAAAGAGAACGAACCCCAAGTGGGACAACTGACCACCTATAACGAGAACCTTGGTGTGCTAGTGTAAACTGTCAGTCGTCGACGTCGTCGAGCACAGCGACGAGAGACTGACCGATGGAGGACCCATGAGTAGTATTTGATGAGGGGTAGAAGGAGCGATGATGGGCTCCCTAATCTTGAGCGACGTTTTATGTCAAATGCTAATAACCGGCGTGCTGGAGCATTTACATACAGAGGAGGGAGTCGGAGAAGGAAGGCAAGGGCTCCTTGGGCTTCTTTCTTTCCTAAAACGGTCGCCATGTCTCACCTGTGCACTGTGGCGAGCATACGATCCGGTCTGGCGATATCTCCGCAGAGAAAAGCCCGTCTCGATTGAGGCCCCCGTCGGTTCTCGACTAAAACAAACTGCAGAGAACAATGTTCGCGCCGTTTCCCAGCGCGGAATTGCGCGCTGCTTCCCTCAGAAATAAGAAAGAACTCTTCCCTCGATATCGGTCCAGCGCTTTCCCAAGAAAGATCTATGGAACAAACCCGATCGAGCAGTGAGCAGATTGCTGGGACACGTTCCGGCATAGACTAGTGGAGAAAGCCTTTTTCAGACTCGGTTGCTAGTGATCATTCGGTCATTGTAAAGGCAAAACGCTCGGGCGTTGAATGGACTTTGAGAGTGCATGGTCAGCTTTCGGAGCAAAGTTCGGACCGCGTACATTTCCAGCACACCTTCTACCATAGCTTCGTGTAAGACGGTCATCCGTTTTCATCTATCCGGCAGCCCCTGGCAGTGGAAGGGGAACAGAAGGAAAAAAGGTGTGACACCATTCTCGTGAGCGTGACCGATCGCGCCACTTGGTCTCCGACCTCCATCACCTAGACGCATGGAGCTCAGTTCGCTAGAGCACCTCGTTTCAAATAATGCCTACGCGCCAAAGGACCTTGAAAAAGCGCATAAAGCCCTCATAGACGTCTCCTGTCCGTCTGTTCTGGTGCCTGAAGAGGACTTCCGTGCTGATCGAACTAACAGCTTTTATCGAACAAGAAGTCATAGGGAAGACACCGGAAGAAACTCTACCCTCTCTGAATATCCTCGTATTTGCTATTGGCGCAGCCATCTCACCGTCTTTGATCCTAAATGGAGACGCCGTTTCTCATCTTCTCGATCTTCTTGCCAGTGTTGAGGAATATCGTCTCGCGCTAACACAGACCGTTGATGAAGCAATCACTCTTGATACATTCTTTACAAAGCGTGGAATTCCTGGCGATCCAGAACTACCCCAAGAAGAACGAACGCGTCTTGAGAAGCAGATCAAGGACTCTCCAGTCCAGCGCGAGGTCTATGTCACGATCGTTGGGAGTTTGTGTCGAGCGGTAAGATGCAACGTCTCAACTTCTTCCGGGTATTCTAATAGCCTCCAGCATATCTCGCACTTGTTGACGTCTGACCCATTCGATGCAATTGAATTTGTTGGCTATATGAATCATTACTTTCCTTGGTTATCATCCCGGCAGGAGAGTTCTGCCCTATTACATCTGCAGCAAAATGCTCTCTCTGATAAGGAAATACAAAGCATCAAGGAAACAGCAAAAAACTGTCGGGATGATTACCGTAAAGTCCTCAACTGGGCCAAGAAGACGAAACAAAAAGAGTATTGTCTTGCTTCGCCCTCTTCCATTGCTTGCCTGACCAATTTTTAGTCAGTCACTACAAGACGCCTTCTGTGGCGTTCGCGATACCGATCTCATCGAGACGACGGGCTTCTACGCGGACCTCAGCACTCTGATTCTTGACTACCTCAAGACCATTTCCAAACTGAATAAAGATATTAACGACATCATTCCTGCATCCACGTAAATACAATCTAGGGTAAGTATGCTACATTAGTAAAATAGCGTGCAAGGTCAAGCATTAACACAACGTTCACAGATCCCACCGGATCTTCGACGCGTACTCTCGTATGTTTGAGACAAAGTTCTCCTCAACCTCATGGCCTACACCCGTAGCAACCTTTAGGATGATCTCATTCAGACCTGTCGATCCGAGGATGTCGACGTGGTCGCTAGTATTCGCTCCGCCGCGTGGTATAGAAGGCACAGGAAGATGAGGAAGCTGGGGTTGGAGTTAACCCAAGTCAACAACGATTTACGCTCCGGGCTCACCTCGACCGTCGTGATGTTGATTCCAGCAGGGTTCCATCTTGGTCTCTTCCAACCTTCGACGCACATGGCACCCAGACTTAACAGACTCACCGTTCCGTCGCCTTCCCCCATTTTCACGCCGTTCCAAATCTAAAGGCCACGTTTAAATGCTACTTAGCTTGTACTTTTAGAGTTACATACCTTCGGTGTAACAGTGTCGTTGGTGTATTCGGCATCTATCCAGCTCTTTCTCATTAAAGGCAAGTCTAAAGGCGTTCTGAGCGTGACGCATCCGGTGTCCTCTGGGTCTGTACACGTCGGATTTAGGCCATCGGCGGGGCTCTCCTCATACTCGTATTCTCCTCTTGCATACCTATAACGTGTCATTCGAAAATGACTCTCCACAAGCATAAGAGCAAACGAACCAGTACGAGCGCTACATGAATCTCAGTATAACAAATAACCTTGGCAAAAGCACACACACCTCGGTCTCTTTACCATGCCCGTAAACGCAATACATCTTCATTGAAGGCGCATTCGGTAATCTAAACCTTGTTAGGGATTTCACGAGTCTCGTAGGGAACCATATTACGCACCGAACTTCAAGGGGATTTGTCCACTTCGTGGGGTCAGCATCGTTTCTCTTCAATGCCTCTTCATCGCGTTCGATACCGAAAGAGTAGTTGGTTGCCATCATTTTCTGCAGAGCACAGTCAGTCACCGTTTGAGGCTATCTTCATTGAAAGCGTACCTGGAATGTTGACGGTGTATGCTGCAAAATCCATGTCCCGGCTTGGGCCGAGGTCATGTTGCTGAGCTCCTCACCGAGGCTTGCGGCTTCGATTGCTTGTTTATCTCTAAACGAAATAAGTTCTCCGTGAGTATGGGTCGAGTCCGGTTGATCATCTGCAGCGAAAGTTTCGTTCCCCCATATATCGTCTCCTCCCTAAAACTTACATTCAGTCGCTGCTGGAGTATGCTTCACACTATAGTGTGTAGGAGTTTACCTTGATCCACATGCTCGCACTTCCCGCCCAGCTCATGAATAACTTACGTCTCTCACGGCGAGAGAAGAAGCGTTCCAAGACTGTAACAACGTTAATACCCCCAAGCAGATGATCCGCGTAAACGTCTAACCATATGAGCCTGCTGGATTCAGCTGCACTGTATCTTTCATTTCTCCAGATAAGAAGGCCGCCATAGCCTTGGCCTTTCACACAGTTAGGATGAATACCGCGGAGAACACGAGTTTGATGAGTACGCACCACGCCCTGTGGAAAGTGTAAGGATCAGTAGTTGCCTCTCGACTTGACAACACGCACGAGATGAGTACCCGCAACAGAAATGTAAGCTTCTATGTGGTCCTAAATTCAGGAAATCAGAATTTAGACGCGTCTAGGTCTGCGGAGTGATTTACTTCGACCCATGTGGGCCCACCACCACCGTGTTCAGGCGATTCAACCCATTTGAAGCTAGCAGGCATAAGTAAGGCGGCCGTTAACAGTGAAAATACTCACAAATACTGGGCGACATGAGACAAGAGAGTGTCAGTTATCTGAAGCTTACCAAGATGATTGTGGATCCCATTGAATGAGCCGCGATGACAGTCTTCTTTTTCTGACGACGCCTGCATCATGTTAGAACAAAACCAACAAAGTCAAACGAAGCATACTTGAGTCCTTCGATGGTACTTTTTAATCGAGAGAAGTATCCATCGCGTTCTTCTAGGTTGAAATAAGATAGTCGCCAATCGTAAGGTGCCAGATGCAAGTTGTTTGTATCATAGTTGACGGCAGCAAGATTCTCCACAATTTTGGACCTGCGGTGAATTAGTTCACGAAGAGCGTGTAAGCAAGTAGGATTCACCATATCCAGTATCCTTGAATGAAACTACTCGCCGCATCTATTCCCTCGGCCGCTCTAACCTTACCATCCGGCGGGTCCAAACCAGTGACTGGATCCAACATCATGGCAGAAATCCATTTCTCTTTGTTGAAAGTGACTTGGGACAACATATTGAAGCCACCCCATAGTTTCTCCCGAAAGAAGGGTCGATAGTCGGGACTCGTTGACCATGATTCTAAGCCCTAGTCCCGACGTGAGGTGAAGGAAGAGCGAAGCGCGTTGAACGGCACGTACTGTCGATATCACACCCGGAATAAGAACGACGGGATGCTGAGCAGTGAGACCTCGTGCAGCTATCTGGTCGCCCACTAGAAACTCCCTGCCGTCTCTGTTGAATTTCCACAGCTCCGGGATATTGCTCCGGAGTCTCGTGAATTCTTGCTCAACACGCGAAAAGTCAAAGTCCGGTAAAGCAGGAAGCGCAATGTCGTATTGATCCATGAACAGCAGGAGCTGGGCGTGCATGTCTTCTATGTCGCTCCGTTCTATCACGCTGAATCCGAGCAAAACACCAACTAGCTAAGTTCAGATCGGGCATCAGGCCTTGGGCGGTTCGCTTACATAGTATTCCAAGAGAGAATAGGAATCTTCTCGTCGCGAATATTGAGCGTTTCTAACAAGGCCGTTATATGGTGCAAAACGCGCGGAATAACGCGACGCACCTCTTTGGACTTCAAGCCTTTCACTTCATCCTTGAGATGGACATTCTGTTTCTTGAGATCATCCTCAGATACTGGCGGCGAAAGCGATAGATCTGAGTTAGAGTCGTCTTTTTCTTTCGTTCGTTTTCTTAGCGGCATGATAGTTGTGTCATGAACGGGTGAGCATGCCGAGAGCGACGAGAGTCCTCCGCAGTCACGTTGATCGAGTGTCGGTCCGCGTACATGACGGCGCGTAATCCCGAGGTCTGCAAGGCACTTTGCCGGAGTGGTTAACGGGATGGCCTGCTAAGCCATTGCACTTTGTGCGCCAGAGTTCGAATCTCTGAGGTGTCGATTTTTTCTGAAGCATGATATACAATGTGGCGTATTTTCCCCGATCCGGATTCCGGGTAGAGCTAAGAGCTGCCGCCTGCAGAAAAATCTCCATAAGCGTTTTACCACCTTTCAATAAACGGGACACCTAAGGTGTATGCAAACTCAGCCTCAAGGGCCGCTGGGGTGGCACAGTAAACCTCACCGTTAGGGTGCATAGGTGGCGCAAGCTTTGGATCAGTTTGATATACCTTGGTTTTACTTTCATCCAGAAGGTGTTTTACAGTGCCACCTGACCCTCTAGGCTCCCCCGGGAGCCAAGAGGTTGACTGGCAACTGCGCCACCCAAGCAGCGCGGCGGCGGTCCCGCCAGTGCCGTAGCTGGGCAAATTTTAAAATAATAATACGCCACATTGTATGTTAGGTTTCAGCAAAAATCGACACCTCAGAGATTCGAACTCTGGCGCACAAAGTGCAATGGCTTAGCAGGCCATCCCGTTAACCACTCCGGCAAAGTGCCATACAGATCGTGGACTGAGGTATCGCTATTATGCTTAGGCGGGTATTCGTCTTGTCTACAATCCATCACTACCTGCGGCCACTCAAAGGTTCTCATACCGTCTCAGTACCATTATAGATGATTGCCGAGGTGTATCAAGACCCGTGCGCCACCGTCATGTTGGGAGACCTATCGAAGCGGCAGGACCGCGCAGGCGTACGCTATGTACCTTTCCCCTCCTCAAATGTATCCAGCACTTCGGAGTCTGCCTTCATGCGACGAGGACTCAAGATTTTGTTTACAGGAGTCACGATACAAAAAAAGAAAGTTGATACAAAAAGGTGTCGAAAGCTTGAAACATAGAATGGTAGTAGTACACTTTCACTCTTCAGTTTGGCACAATACCCCCCGTCGTCATATTCCAACCAAGTTGCTTATACGTCCATCCGAAAACGGTCTGGTCGGGCTTATGATAAGTTAGCAAGGACTTGTGCATGCCAGGTTGCAGATGGATGCCGTTGATCGTCTGCATTTGATTATCAGAAAGTTTGACGATCTGGAGGAAACATCAGTTTCACGCACAGCTGGTGAGAGAATAAGAACCTTGAGATTCGTAGCCATCCGTTCTTCGTTCTCGCTTTTGGGTACGACAATTATTCCGAGCTGGACAGCCCAGCTGAGAACTGTTTGCGCGGGTGATGCAGCCAGCTCGCCGGCAACTGCCTTCACTGTTTTATCGCTCATAAGAACGGGGCCACGACCTGGGAAACTGAGATTAGGTGAGGAAGATACCTCGGGAAACGACATACCGAGAGGCGAATAGGCTGTTATGAGAATTCCTTTCTTCTTGCAATAGTCGCGAAGCTCTTCTTGAGGCAGACAAGGGTGACATTCGATTTGATTGGTTGCTGGTATGATTGTGCTATGGGGTAGAAGCTCTTCGAGAAGCTTGACACCAAAGTTCGAGACGCCGATGGTCTTCACTTTGCCTGAAAACATGTCAAATTCCGTGAAAGCGTGGCAAAGTGTCGATCTACCAGTAGCAACCAGCTTCTCCATTTCTCTCCAGGTCTCAACAAACGTAGGCGATTCGTCTGGTTGCAAAGTGATGGTCGTTCCTGCAGGTCCTGCGAACTCATCAGACGATAAAAAAACGTTGGGGACAGACAACTCACCAAGCGTTGTCGTCTGAGGCCAATGCATGAGGTATAGGTCGATGTACTCGCAATCAAGCAATTTCAGCGACTCTTCAAACATCTCTTGAACCTTATGATGGTAGTTCCTACATGAATGATAAGTTTCGCAGCACTCGAGGAGAGTGTACTACACTCGCGGAAGCTTTGTAGTAAGGTAAATCTCGTTTCTTGGGATACCGGAATCGCGGATAGCTCTTCCGACTTCTTGTTCGTTCGCTATGAATAACGATCAATTATGAACAAAATTGAAGTATTTACAAGTTCACCATAGCCAGAGGCCTGATGATCGCAATCATTGTGAGAGGACAGCTTAGTCGAAAGAACGAGCTCACAGTATCAAAATGGCGATAACCTGCCTGCCGATAGAGTGTCAGATAACATAGAAGATTGGAGGATACGATACTTGCCTTTAGTGCTTTCGTGCACATATCGTAGACGCGTTCCCCTCCTCCTGGAACGCCCATCCAGCATCTAGAATGGATGTTAGAACCGATTGATAGATATCTAGGCTATGCATAGCGCACCCCATACCGACGGAGGGAATCTTACAGCCGTCGTTGAAGCTGAATGAGGGCACACCGGCCATATTTTCGTATGGAGGTATTGTTTCTTGCTGATGGAGAAGTAGAACAATAAACGAGTCTGTACGAGTTGAGGTTATCAATTAGGCATCAACGCACATGACTGACTGTGCTATTTGGGTAGCTTTGAGATTCACCGTCAAGAAGAGAGTCCCGAAGATGTATTATTAGTTTTAGACCTTGGTCGAGATAACACCGGATATTACGGACCGTGTTTGCCGGTCCGATCACTCATTTTCCTTCAACTTCAAGCTTTCACCACAATTCCACCAACTCAAAATGAAGCCTGGGTACGACTCTGCCTCTGAAGAATCCGAAGACGACGCGCCGGAGGCGGTCTCTCTCTCGCAATCCAAAAAGGCTACTCGAGAGCAGGCCTTGGCTCTCCAACAGGCACAGAGCGCGGAAAAAGAAAAGAAACGCACTAAGAACAGGGAGCGGGACCGAAAACTCAAGGAACAGGCTGCGAGCAAGAAGGGAAAGCAAGCGGCTGTCGAAGAGGACGAGGACGAGTCAGATGACGATGACAGCGATGGAGATGCTGTTATGGCGCGGATGCGTAAAGCGATGAGAGAGGCTGACGCGGAGAGTGACGATGACATGGACGACGGAGGTTCAGGTATAGACGACGACGCTATGCTGGACGATGAGAGCGACGACGACGAAGAGGAATTCCACGGATTTGACGCCCCGCACCAGAATCCAAATCATCTCCCGGATCACCTCTTCACTTCTGCTTTTGCTTCCCAATCCAAACCCACTCTTGCGAAAGGCAAATCCAAAGCCCAACAGCATAAAGAGAAACAGAAGACGAAGAAACGATTTAGAACGAAGCCGAAGGATATTGTTGTTGGGTACGGATAACATGTGGATTCCTATCAAACTACTCGCTAATTGACAAATACTTCCTTAGCTCTCGTGTTGTTCGATCCTTGAAAGATAATACCATTCCGACTGGGACATCCGCGATGGGCCCTACAGCTAAAGTACGCAAGTTCCTTGACCGTACGCTGGCTCTCCGGCCGAGCGGTAGTGCGCAAAAACGAGGTTGGGAACGACGGCCAGGTCAGTACAGATATCGATGCAAGTTGTGCGTAGACTTACATGTTATCCAGCGAGTGTTGGAAGCCTTAAGACTAGCGGTCCAGCGGCGCGTTTCGTTCGATCATGAACTACGTATTTGTTGTACTTCCACCAGTGTACATTCGTAGATCTTGACTTGTTCAGGATGAGGCTGCGTACGGCGTGGCCTGTTATGTTCTTGGAAATCCAGATGCACACTGGGACTTCTCTTTCAGTTCTGGCTTCAAAGGGAGGAACGCGGCTTGAATTCGCCCCGACTAGCTCAATGAATAACAGTCGGCCACTTGTCGGCCCAGTGCATCGGGATGAAAGATCGAACTCACACTCTGTCTCAACGATTATGTCTTTTGAAATATTGGAAGCGCAACACGGCCTTGCTCGAGCACTGAGCATCTGTATGCTCAGAACGCGGCTGGGTGGTTAACGTACAGCAGTATTTATCAGTCCCTCTGAAGGCAGTGATACCGCTCTATGTCAACGAAAACAAACATGTCAGAGGGAGCGAAAGAAGTAGCCTTAGCTGTAAGGGGTATAAATTATGGTATCATAAACTGCCCTCGTCGTATATCCTACACTTATTCATCCCCAATCATGCGATATCTAGATCATTAATCAGAGGCTCAATGGTATCCAAGCCTAGAGCTTGCTGACTCCTTCGACAACCTCCCGGTAACAGGAATTTGAGATCTTCCGCATGGTCGATGAGATACCTCGGAAGACCAACTGCTGACTTCAACCTGTAACACGCTAAGACGACGGCAACGTCATGCAATCGTGCACTTACGGTTCGAGATGCATTTGGTTTATCAAGTCGCGGTACTGCAATGGGTGTTAGATAGGGTTTAAAGACAAAGCGGTGGATTACGCACACTATACGCCTCTGGTAACATACCGAATATATCCTTTCCAGTACAGATGGTCTCTTGGATTCGGTTTGGATCCAGCAGCTCCACTTGGCCGCCTATACGATCCGAGTGAGAAAATCCAGTCATTTTAGTGATGTATTCGGGAATGGTTTTGAAGCAGTAGCTGCAATGCCAGCCCGCATCGGCTAGCATGTAGTCGCTGGTCTTCCGATGTGAATAGAATCCGTTGGAGGTCCAAAGTTGGATGCTGGCGCGCCAACTGTTGAAGCCGATGAACCATTCGAAACTGCTTGAGTGTGAGAAGTCAGGAAGATGACGCTTGCTGAAGGACGTACCTATAGAGATAGTTGCGAAGTTGGAGGTGCAACGACATCCCAAAGTCACAGTATTTCAACAACTTCAAGGTCGACAACGACGGTATCTCGTCAATGTCGGACATGATTACTAGGGATTTGGTGTTTGGATGAAACTCGATCATATGCGAGCGCAATAAGGAGGTCATTGCACCGCGCGTCTCTGCCTCTGCCTGCCAAGCAGTTTGCCCTTCCTTCAAGGGATATCCGGGAACACTAAGAAAGCTCAATACACAAGTAACAATATATCAAAGACGCCTCACAAACGATACGATATCTTCTTTTCAAACTGAGCGAAACGTTTCCGGTTGTTGGCGAAATAAGTTTCTTTAGGTAACCCAGTGAACGTCGCGTTGGATTCGATGATAAAGAATCTGTCCACTGTCGGACTGAGTTCATTGAGCCGTATCTCGAGCAAGTCCAGCTCGCTGCTCATGAGTATGGCATCCAGAAGCTTGTAGTCCTGAAGATTGACCCTCGGCTTCCATCCGTGGAGCGAACACGTATGCTCGTCCAGGAGCATACCCTCTGCATAATAATGCGGTATTACATGTGATGGCCCGTCCGCGGTGTCCCATAATGGCCGTGTCCCGTAGGAGATTACATTCCGTATCTGGTAGTGGTAATGCGAGAGGACGTAGACCAAAGTTCCCGCTACGACGAGGGCGGGGATGAGGAGCGTCTTGAAGCGCTGTCGCCGAAGGACATTCGACATTATGGATGCGCTGGTAGTGGTCGAGAGAGATTGATGGACCCCACCACCATGCAGTCCGGCATCAAGATGACGACGTGAGAGGAACTTAAAGTAATAAGGATATTGCCACGTGGATGAATTTGCCACCGATACTCTCTTTCGACGATTGGAACGCCTTCCAGAACACATCATAATCATCATAAATATCAAACGTTGTTGTAAGTACCGGTAGTGTAAAGTGTAAATTGTAAATAAGTTGAGTCCACCTTGTCCTTATGACACAGACATCCCTCGTCCTTTTCTGTCTCTGGTCGGTGGAGGTCCAACAGTCACAACACCCATTGGTAGTGGGTTGCCTATTCTGTTCGCCGAGCCACCCGCATACGGTGGCGGAGATTCTGGTGAAAAGCAGGATTCTGAATACTCCGTCGTGGCGTGCGTCGAGGGCTCGGGTGCGTCGCGATAATAATTCGTCGATATAGGTCTGTAAGGTGACAGTGATATTCCAGCAGTAGTGGGGGTCATTGGCATGAGGGTGGTAGTCTCATGTGGCTCTATATTGTAAATATAAGGAGTGGCGGCTGGTCCAGTTGAAAAGTCAGACTGAGCTCCCTCTGCTGCCTTGACTACCTTCGCGCGATGCCAGCGATACAAAAAGACACCGCCGATGGCCATGAGAACGACCAAGGCGACTACGCCTATGGTGATGCCTACGATAGCGCCTGCAGATGTGCTCGAAGAAGATTGCTGTGCCCTTGGGACGAGTCCAACAGAGCCCTGTGACGGACCAGAGACAGAAAAAATCCTACAATAAGTTCAGTGACTGCAGAGAAAGCATGGGAATAGACGTACATATAGACAGCGGATATAAATGTGGAACCAAGAGCATACTCAGAGACAGAAGAGTCGATCCATTCCTCAACCGTGCTGATGCAGTGGTCTTTCGCTTGTCTAACGAGGACGGACTCGTCCAGGCTCACCGCGAATCCATTAAAGGTGAAAGTTAGCGTCATCTTAGCGTCACAAGGACATCCCACACGTTCGTGGCAGATGTGTTTGGATTAGGATGTGATTGAGCGCCTGCAACCGTAGAAACTAAACGATTTTAACAAAGGTGGCTTTTATTTCCAGCATGAAGGACTTACAGATGGCACGAGCTTGTGCTGATGGAAATCGCAGCGGAGCAAGGAAGGGATCGACAATAGCATGAACTTGAGATTGTCGCAGTTGACCTGCTTCCGAGCTCTGGAAAACCCAAGAGTCCATGTCAATGTAAAAATCTGCATCGCTTGCATTCGAGTTGAAAGCGCTCATCGGCATCCATGTTATATCGCCAGTGAACGCCGACGGGTCTGGCGCGAGCAAATGCATTTCACCTCCGTCATTAGGGGAAGTCGTGGTATGGGGACCGTTAAGCGCTAAACCATATGTAAAGTTCGAACTCTCCGGATGCTGTGAGAGCCAGTTCCCGGCCAGAGTTTCATTGAATTTGCCATCGCCTGATAGCGCGTTTAGAGTGGTGAAACAATGTTGAGCGGGGTGGACAAGCTTACGGCCGTTTGTACCGAGACCAACGACGCCAGAGTACCCGTATGATGGCACAATTGTTTGCGACTGATTCGCCACAATGACTGAGGGAAAGATAAGAAAAGGAAAGTTTGCTCGTCGTTGAAAACCTACTAGACTGGTTTGCGTATGCCCAAGGGGAACCGTTGGCCCTTGTGAGCTGGCAATCCTCCTTGACCAAGTTACCGCTGGTTGCACTAGACCATAGTGATACCTGCCCCGTATCGGACGTCTCTTGAACGGAAGACGAAGACGATGGATCATATCTGAGGTACGATGAGTGGGAAGACTGAGACAATTTCTGGAAACCTACGATTGCACACCGCACGAATCACAGGTGTTTCCTGCTACCATGGTATAACCCGTCGCCGTTGAGATTGAAAAGGGAAGGTTTTGAACATTAGAGCCCGAGGACTGTTGTTAAAGTAAATACACGAATAAGGCAGACAGCAGAGAGGAGACGGACCATGGCGAGGTTCAACGAGTATTGTCGCACATCGTTGACGTTCAGAGGAATTCGCACCGGCTGGACTTGGTCACGTCTATCCAGAAGCCCCCTCATGCGCCCAAGCACCACATGAAAGAAGGAAAGAAAAAGAAAAAGTGAAAATTGAAAAAAAAACATGAAGAAGGGAAGAAGAAAGTGAATGAGGAAAAACGCCCACATCGCCGAGTGTTATATGTGGCGAGTGCGCCCATAGCCTTTTTTAGAGCCGATCGGTAGCGGGCATGCTGGCGCCCAAGTCAAGACACGTTACAAGTTTCACTTTCGGGAGGCACAGCAAAAATGTGGCGGTTGTAGGTCCGTGGTATTCAATACCGGAATCGATATGGTCTCCTGTCCAGTGACGTTTGGAGGGTTACACAGCGACTGTGAAGATATGCAGTGGCATGTGTATCCGCATTCCAACGATCCTAGACCGATTATCTTACAGGTTAAGGAGTCGCATGCGGAGTCAGGTAGAGGTGGATGAATACTGATTTGCCCAGCATACAGGTAAAAGGCGAGTAGACATAGTAGCGGTGGTCCGAAGCTTTCTAAACTGTTCAAAGATTCGGGGGGACAACAGAGTTTTATGTAGCCCCTAAGGAGGTCTAACGGTTAACCATAACCTCTTGTCTTGAACGCGCACATGTGAGCACGTGCCTGTGACACGGCCCTCAGTTCTCACGGTATCCGTTTGTTGAGCTGCCACTTTCACCTTCCGCCATCACCGCCCTCCTCATCATCGTTTCCCCGTCGTAAAGACTTTGTCAGCATCGGGAAAGATGAACTCGCACAAGTCGTCTCCCTTGCGAGACAGGCTTTTGTCGAATTCCCCGGATCCAATCAAGTCGTCCATTCTTCGAGAATCCGGTATGGGCTGGAATTCTCCACCATCATCCGAGTCAAATGGCAGTGGAAACTCAGTCACCTCACCCTTGCGACTCCAGAAGCGTGACCATCCTGTACGCCCTCCCTTGCCCGAGGTCCACCGTCGCTCGTCGTCCAGCTACCGCCATGTTCGAAATAACAACCTCGTCTCGAAATCTCCATTTAAATCCCAAATTCCAATGCCACATGGTACACCAACTCGCAGCTCTCCTCTTCCCTCCACGTTGTCGCCTCGAAAAGTTTCGGGTGAGAAGCGAGCGCGCCCGTTGTCTATGCACGAACAGGCAGAGAACGAAAACGAGCGGCCCTTTGCTTTGAAGAGGGAAAGGCGGCAGTCGAAGACATACCAGGGTCTCATACAGAAGGAGCCCGTCACTAAGAGTCCATTTCGACGCGGTCTTCACTCGGATTCGGACCCTCTGAGCAGCTCCAGTTCGGATCCCCCTCCCACTTCTGAATCTGAACCACCTCTCCCTTCACTTCCTCCCTCTGATCCTGACCTTCCCGCAATGTCGCGATCACGCGTCCTTCAGTCACCCTCGAAAATTCCCACCCCAAATTCCAGAGCCGCGACACCTACACGCCCATCTTTGGTATCCCGTCGTCTTCACGGTCCACGTGCCAGTGGACGGCGTGAGCGAAGAAAAACGGTCACATGGGACGAACGTTGCGACGTTGTAGAGATCAGCTGCGGAGAAGAAGGTAGTGACGATGCGGTAGACATGGATAGTTCAGACGACGAGCTCTCTCATCCTTTTGAAGAACATGACGATCCGTTCTTCCAGGGCGGCCAAGACGATGACCAATCGTCTGCGAATGATTCGTACGAAAGTATCGACGTGCAGGATATCGAGAAACCCTTGGAACTCGAATTGGATCCAGATACCAGCATCACTGGACTCGTAGATGAAATGTTTGGCTCGCGGCAAAGCACGCCTCCAAGGCATGGGGTGGATATACCTACTGATCTTGAGACGGAGGACGGTGTCCCTTTTGGTCGGTCTCATCATGCAGATAGAGCCGCTTACCAGCACCACGAAGCAATGCCACCTCCCCCCATCCCCTTTAACCCCACATCCACCTCCTCGCCGATGGGGTCTTTCATGCGCGGTTCACCGATGAATACAGGTCGCCCTCGTTCAAACTCCGATTCATTGGACGATCATGAGGACGAGGATATTCCAATGTTGCCAGAGTCTCCCTCCCCCGTCAAGCCACGCAGAAACACGATGCTTAGTGGTAGCCCTGTGCCACCTTTCCGCCTCTCTGTCGGTAAGTTTTTAATGCACTTATGGGTTACCTGTCGATCTATATGCACTCAATAGGTTCGCCTTCGGGTGTTGCTCCTGAAAATCAATATGTTCCACCATCTCTTCCAGACGAATCTTTGCCCCTCAAGACCGACGAAAGCTTTCAGGATGAGGCGACAAATCCCGACAGTTCCTTTGCTCGGTTTGATCTGGATATCAGCGCTTTGGAGGAAGAATTGAACGTCCATGAGGTAGGAATGGTACTACTTTTAGACTTATTTGCCTCTAACTCGCTTTCCATTTAAGTCTACACCCGATAAAGAACAGCCTGAAGTATCCAGTAGAACAGATTCGCCGTTTCCAGCTGCAAGACGCCCACCTCTTCCCCTCACTCCATCAGCCACTCTGTCTCCATTAGGCGCAGCATCTTCACCTTCTTTACACACGACCAGAAGTCCAGACTCGAACAACGCGACTCCTGACCACACAAGGCCGCGGATCAATCGCGAGGAGCTTCAGCGACGTCTTACTCAAAGACGCAGCTTTGGCAGCCCTAGTCCCGCCCCCAGTCCGCATTCTAGCACCAGGAACTTCCAGGCTGGTGATTACCTGTACGCGCCGGGTGCTGTTAAGGACGAAGAAGAGAAGGACAGGGACACTACATCCATCATGACCACGATGACAGACGTTAGCGCCATCAGTGCCGAAACCGCTACTATCATGAGGGCCGAAAAGCACATTGTTGATGTTGCCATAGCAGTTGTCGAGTCATCTCGCGAAGACCCTGCTGTAGATTCAGAATTTGGCTTGTTGAAGCCGGATGACAGTCATCGATTGAAGTTCGATTTCGGGAGCAAGTTCGGGCGTGGTCTAGGTTTCGAACAGCTGGATTCCGCTGACGAGACTGACTACGGGAGCCCGCCGTTGTCTGGGAAAAGTGCGCTTGCTTTAGAAAGCAGCAGCATGCAATGCGACCCTTCCGCAGATACTAATAGCATTGCACGAACCGAGATCTCCTCTGTAGACGTTAATATGGACATGCGAAGCGCTCTGGACAGACTCATGGACGATGTGTCGAGCCATCGACTCGAACCCAGCGACATAACAATGTCGACGGAAGATGGGGATGACTCGTTAGAACGCCTCCAGGATGACGGGCCTGTAGACGAACCTGCCATTCCTCGTATAATGGAGCGCGCAGCAACCGATTCTGCCATCGTCATAAATGCGCCACCAAGTGGATTCCTCAGTCGCAGCGCCAGTGGGGCTTCCAGCACTACCATCCCACCCCCAGTCCCACCCAAGGATAACATTCGTGCGCGCGAGGCCCTCATTTTAGAGAAGAGACGGGAAATGAGACGACTCGAGGAGGAAGAAGAAGCTGCGTTTTATGGTCGCCCACCTCCGAGAGCGGAGCATCTTGCAGCTTCTTCTGAACGGCCTAGTCGCAGAAGGAGTAGGAGCACCGGTGACGTGGATGACGGGAGAGTTGGTATGAAGCGCCAGACAACTGGAGGTCTGCTGGATATCGGACCATTATCACCGCAAGATGACGACCCTCTCGGAGACAGTATCGAAAAAGAACTTCGAAAACTGGAAGCCCCGCATAAGAGTGTGAGTCAAGTTCACCCTACTGTATTACCTCAAGCTAACTTTGCGTTCGTAGAAATACCAGGTTCGACAGCATGTGGAAACTATATATGCTTCGTCGGACAACAACGTGGCGCATGCAGGTGATCTCAATACCGGGAAAGCCTGGAAAACGGTTCGAAGACCGTCAGATATGGTACGTTTGAACCACTGGCCTCTCTATGAATTCTGACGTGGCACACCCAGAACGAGTACTCCAAACAAATTAAGGAATACCGCGCACAAGAAAAACCAGGCAAGGCGTATGGCAAAGTTTTTGTGAAGGGTATGTGTCCCGTTTGATCATCCATTCAATGTCTTATCTTCTTGTAGTTCTGGGTTTGAAGGGTGTCTCGACGCCTATCCCCCAAGAACCTACCGCGGTGTCATGTACACTTAACAATGGTATTCACTTCGTCACGACGCCAGAGTGCAAGTTCAGTCGTGATTGTGCGATCAATCAAGAGTTTGAACTGTACGTTGCTTTACCGTTCGTTGTGAATCTGATCCTAATCTTCATTGTAGCATCGAGCACAGTAAATTGGAGTTCACGTTGACTCTGAAAATTCGGAGAGATCCTCATATCATCTCCCAATTCAAGGCAATGGCGCCTCCTCCTGCTGCGCCCATTGCACCGCCACCTGTTGTACACGCCTCCTCAAAGGGCGGGATGCGAAGTTTCTTCTCTTCTTCTCCTAAAAAGTCTAAGGAAAAGTTGAAGGCCCAAGCTCCCCCTGTGCAGCATGCACAGCCTGTACATCGTTTGCCCGAAAATCTTGCTCGATATCTGAAGCCAGATGGCACTCTGGCGCGTGCTTTCATCTCTTTCAAAGACGTAGCCCCCCGATGTGATACGCGGATCTTCGAGACGGCTTTCCCGCTCATTGGACAGAAGTTGGAGGCCGGTAACAAGTCGACCACCACCCAGGTCGGCGAGATGGTATTGCAGATTTTCCGACTTCCACCACTCCCAGGCATTGCACCAGACCAACTGCCGCAAAGTCTAGAAGAATGCCATCGTGGACTGCGACATATTAACTGGCACAAGGTCACTTACTTTGAAGGCACTCTCACACAAAGTGGCGGCGACTGTTTGGTATGTTTTGTTGAGCTTTTCGGGGTTTTGTGACTGATATGGTTGTAGTCCTGGCGTCGTCGGCAACTGAGGGTGATTGGTTCCAACTTGGTCGCGTTCAACGATGTCACGAAGAAGGCTACGGCGACCATCAGCCTGAAGAAGGCCATTACGGTTGAAGATGACAAGGCTGTACGCAACGCGGTTATGAGTCCAGCGTCTGCATCGACTTCGAGAAGTCGATCCACCGACGACTACGATGGAATGTATGGAGTTGAGCGTTCGTTTAGGCTCGTATTTCCCGACGAAGAAATTGTATTCTTCGCTGATACGGACGAAGAGAAAGACAAATGGCAAGTGCCGTTACAACTGACTTGCGATGTGTGTGGACTGATTGTTCGTCTAGGTTGGAAGTTCTGCGCGCGCTGGTAGGGCATATTCCCCCACACCCATTATGGGCGGAATTGCTCTGGCAGAGGGCGGAGGAGATGGCGAAAGCTAATCGCAGGACATCAACCGTCCCGAAGAAGGGACCTGTGTAGATCACGCTTGCTTTGCTGACTTATCTTGTGCATTACCTTGTATTTTATTTTCGCTCTCCGTTACACTGCACTCATCGTGATCAATCGTACATTATGTCCATGTATTATGCTCTTCACTTATGATTGGTGCTTTTGGCACTAGACGTCTATCATGGTTCTGAAAGGGAGTGTCGACATATGTCTAAGGTTCAAGCAGTCGACGGTAAGAGATCATGACGAGCATGGATCGATGTAAGAACTGTCGAACATCAGAAATAGCTGCTGTATGTACTAGAAGGAAATTCTTCGCCATTTGGCATACTCTTTGACAATTAGTGAATATTATTAAACGCATATGTAGGACCTCTTCATATCAAGTTCAGCCCCGGACAGCTTCTAACACCACTAGATCCTAGGTCTACATCTGCGGATATCACACGGTATGTTGCCTCTGGCGTATCGTGCTGAACCCAGTACTGCTTGTCAAGAGACGTAGTCGGGATCCAGACTTGCTTCTTTCCAAAAGTGCACAACATACGGCCGGGTTCGACGGATTGGATGAGCGAAGACGCTCCATTAGATCCCGGACCATTCTTGAATTCCGCGCGCCGGGCAACACTGAGCGTCACGTCGAGCGTGGCGGCGGGGACGCCGTTGCTGGTGCCTGGGCTGAAAAGTTTGATCTTGCCATCCAAAGTAGCTGTCTATTTTTTGAGGATCGCAATGAATCATCGATTTCTGCAAACTTACACAACTCGTCCGCGGATAAGCTACGGATACTAAGGACTTTGGGCTCGGAACGCTGGAGTCCCGCGATGGACTCGTGCTCCATGATTGCGAAAGTTATTCTGGCTTCCGGATACCTGCACTCCCTACTTGTCTGATTAAAAGATAGGTAAAGACTTGAGGAGGCGACGTACAATTTCAATGTGTTAGTCAGGCGACCATCGGTTTTATGGAGGTTCGCCACGACTGGTGCCCAGTGGAAGAAAAGGTCGTCGTCATGGGTGACCGAGATGGAAAGGTATTGCCGCCGTTTGATGATTTGGTGACTGCGATACGACCAGTGTTCGTGTTGTATGTCTGACACTGTTTGAATTGAGTGGCAGAAAGCAAAATCTTATGGATAGACCTTTGATTTGAAAAAGGTCAAAGAAGGAGACTATGGTAGATGGAGCGGGACGCATAGCGACGAGCAGAACGAAGGAAGAGACGAGGGAGTCCATGCATCGAGCAGGGCATTATATCCGCCATGGATGAGAGGGCGTGTAAGAGGAAGGAAGTGTATTGCGTAAGACGGGGAGTAGGCCAAGAGTACGAGCGCTAAAAGGAGCAGGCGCATATACCAGTGTGTCTATACACGATGGTCCACCGGAGCATGTACACGTTCATGAAAACGCTTATTGAATCCAGCTTCAGTAATTGCGCACGACTGGTGGGCTGTCGATTATTGTTCAAGTACGTGTACGCAAGAGGCCGCGGGGGGTGTGATTCTTTTCCGTTCGCATATGACTTGTTATGGTCAGCGATAGTTGCCAGTTAGCGATAAGCTTTGAAGACTGGTAAACTGTAAGCCTTCGGGTTTATGAGTACGACTGAGACATACCAAGAAGACGAATAGCCCGTGTAGAAGCCAGGATGAGACGAGCATGTAGACTTCTAGTCGCTGGCGTGGACGAGAATATCAAGTCCGCGTGTTTCAAGGCTAATCCTGCCTGCCCACAGGAGTCCATTAAGGCAGTAGATTACTCTTTCAGATGCTCCATTCACACGGCCGTCGGACTGTATCGCAGCAAGATGGTCGTGGTGGTAGGAAAGTCTCGATCAAAAAATTAAATTGGTAATTCAGGCTTTCTCCTTCCCCTTCCACAAGCAACCTTGCTAGTCGAACGCACCGTCGCCACGTAACACCTTCACCGAGGACCAGACTCCCCATTGCTGAATAAAGCAAATGTCATCGGAGATACTAGAAAGTCTAAGGGCAAACACCTACGTCTCCTAGGATATATGCGTACATTTCACAGCCTTTAAAGAGGGCCGAAGATCGCCAGAATTCAGCATCTACGAGGATGTCAGCAACGGTCGAGGCGTACAAAGAAAAGTGGCACAACCCGTAGGACGCATCGTTAACCGTTATCAAACTGCAGCTCAGAGCTGATTCCCATTGACGAGACCAATCACATCTTCGTGCTGTGAAGGGTCCATGGCAGATTCTTGGAGGACGCGCGTAGATTCTTGAGGACGATGACAAGTCTAAATGGTTGCACGGTGAGATTAAAATCTTCTCTTACCTACGCGCACTTGACATACAATTCATGCCTTGCAGACAAGTATCCGCTCGAATGGTTTTTTTCGCGACTTGCAGAAATATGCGTGCATGAAGAGGACTTGGCTTATCTGGTCTCTGCTGGATCTCTGGAACAGTCTCCCAGTCTCTACTATCCATTCTTGTCATTCGCCGCTCAGATACTATTCCACCTCTGGCGTTTAGATGTTGTCTTCGATGAGTCCACGCGGGTTTCGAAATTTGAAGTTCTCCTGCTCTGGCGCCACATCACGTGATCACTTCCTTGAATGAAAGTATGCCCGGCTTCGGTAAATGGTCGAACACATTTACAGTGTACAGAAAAGGCGATTTTTTCGTGGTGTTGGATAGCAAAGGAATGGTTTCGTTTCCGCGTTCCTCGTCCGGTTGTCTTCTCCGAGCATAAATCGAGTGGACTGTTCCGACTGTGTGCTAGCTATCGGCTAGGTCTGAGGACGCATTGCGGATGACTTTTCATCGCTAGAGCGCGCACAGAGGACGGGGTTGATGCAACTTGTTCCTGATCCCTGACACGAAAGAAGCTAGCGTTGCACTTTTGTAACCAAAACTGGATCCTCCGTCGCCGTTAAAACTTTAAAAAACATAATGGCGGCACTCACTTACTTCCCACCGCTCCCATGGCCCAGATACCTCCATCCCGCACGTTGCGCCTTCGTGCGCCCGTTTCCAAGAGCTATCGCGGCGGGCGGTATCACCCATACGCACGACTACGTCCCTCGTTCGATACGGAGATGGCTCTTGTATGCCGTTTGCATTCTTGTCGTGGCGATCGTCTGGCTGACACTGCTACATAGATTCTGGCGGCGGTTGAGACGGAGCAGTTGGCGGTACCCGCATTGAACGTGATCACTGTACTGAGATGCTTACGCAGACTTGCAGATGCTCAAAGGCTTGGATGACTTCCCTGAAATGGGCATTGAAGTCGCCATAGAAAAGGCGCCCATGCTGCCGTGGAGAAGATTGATTTGGGCTGCCATCGTAGGTCCTCTGAGCCTATGCTGTGTCTGGAATTGAGCCTCTTCTAGGGTGCTGCTATTGTTTGGCGCGCCGTCGAACATGCTTGCGGTTGGTGCGTAAAAAAGTGAGTGTAGGATGATGAGAAGGCAAAGTAGAAAAGGTGGGTTGAGGCGTCTATTTTTGTGGAATTCTCTTTATTCATCAGTCTCCTTGAAGAATTCGTTTTCTTGCAGGCCCCGGTCGTCCCGACTCCCACGTCAAAAAGCATCACAGCTGTCCTTGTTCTGTTTTTTGTCTTCTTTGATTGCGTCTTGTTTTTCTTGTTGCTTGTTGCCTTGCGTCATCTTGTTCTTGTCGTTGATCGTGTAATAATAACTCCCGCTTGGTCCATTTTGTGGTTTTTCCATTCCAAAGCTCAAAACAAAGCGTCGGGATTACTTTAGTGTCGATGGGACACTATTGAATCAAAAGCAGTTGCATCTTCCGTGCCACGACGAAGCCGAATATATTCCATCGTATGGTCGCTCGCTTCTTTCCTCGTCAACGTTGTAAGGCACACGAGCCGTTCTGGCCAAGCGTACGACAAACATGTGGCGTTGCACCAAAGGTAACTGTACCCTCATACGGGGAAATGTAGCGAATAGCTTCGATACGACTGCATGAGAAAGCGGGCAAAACGGGCTGGTGGAGGTGGAGAACAGAGAGCCACACGGTTACCCCAGTTATTTATGACTATACAAGTTCGAGTCAATTCTACGGTACCGACAAGTCATTGACGCGCATCTCTGAGAGAGGACGACCTGTTGAACAACGCATACACTGAGGCCATGGACAATGTACCAGAGGCGCGTTGGACACCTTTGGCGCTGGGATGAGTTGAACGTCGCGATCGGCCGGCGGCTTTACACGATTTTACCATCATAATGAATTAATAATTGATAATTAAATTCTGCCTCAGACTGTCCACAGACTACCATCTACTACTAGCACAACCCTGTTCAAGTCCTTGTCATTTGCACGTTTAACAATAACCACGAGCCATAATGGCCCTTGATTCGCCCCGCCCTCGCCTCTGCGCATGACCAGAGCGGACCGTCCAAAGTCATGCCACCATGTGGAGAGCACTATAAAGGCCAAGGAACGCATAGGTTCACCCAACGATGAAGTCAATCTTCGCTGTCGTGGTCGCGCTCGTTGCGCTACAAGGTGCGCCTGGCCTACCCATGTTTTGCCAGTACTCAAACGACAACAGACTTTGCCAGCGCTCTAATCAACCCAATCATCCCAGGATGGAACCCCGACCCGACTTTCATACGCGTCGGCCCAAATTACTTCATTGCTACTTCGACTTTTGAGACGTGGCCGGGCGTTCCGATTTACCATAGCACAGACCTCGTCAATTGGGATCTCATTGGACATGGTCTGAACCGGCCGTCTCAACTGGCCCTGTTCGGGACGCCCTTTGCTGGAGGTACGTTCTACATACGTGTTACTACATAGTTCAATTACCCATTCGAGTCATTCCAAAGGCGTTTGGGCCCCAGCATTGCGATACCACGATGGGGTCTACTACCTCACGACAACGGCAAGATACGTGTATACATGTGCGTTGTAGCTCTCGCGTTGTGTGCTTGTTAACTGACACGTTGATAGCGGAATTCCGTCTGTTTCCCCGCTCGTTCTATGTTACGACCACGGACATCTTTTCCAACGAATGGAGCGATCCAATATACTTTGGTTAGTTTGTTCCTCTTCCCAGCGGCACCATCATTCATTCGATATCTCAGACTTCTTGGGTTACGATTCGGATCTGTTCTGGGACACGAACGGTGATGTAGGTTTAGTGGGCTACTCAAATGTACGCGTCGGTAATTTTGACATTACTAGGTCTATTGTACCTGGGCTGGTATCAACAACGCTGCCGACAAGATCTATGGGATATATCAAAGCAAAGTTGACCTTGCAACTGGCGACTCTCTCACCCCGGCTCAACTTATCTTCAATGGTACATTACCCAACAATTCAACGGCCAGACCAGAGGGTCCTCATGTTTACCTGATTAATGGCACGTACTATTTGATGATTGCAGAAGGTGAGACTCTCAAGTTGACGCATGGTTATAATGTGTGACATTCTACGATGTTAGGTGGCACGGACGTTCATCATCAAACGACATTCAACGCGGTCCTTCGCCATCTGGACCTTGGGAGAACAACCCCAACAACCCTATCCTTTTTAACGGCGCGAATCTGTCCCTCCCTGTTCAAGACACAGGCCATTCCGATCTCGTCGAACTTGAAGACGGGACATGGTGGGGCTCAGCCCTAGCTGTTCGGCCTCAAGAGGGAAACTTCAGCCACCAGCAATTGGGTCGCGACCCTACATTTTCCCTGTCACATGGGAAGACGGTTGGCCCATTTTAATGGCGGGACCCATCAGTGAGCATTAGAGGGTGTTCTGGAGGACGTCAATCCTGTGAAGCCATATTATAACATTCTCGGACATCAGTCTTGACGATCGTTCTTCTATATGCGCACTCCGTACAAACATTCCACTCCCTTACCGCACGGCCTGGATACCTTCGTATCAAAGGGAACGCTTACGCACCAGGCGATAGAGATAGTCCGGCATGCTCATGCGGAAACAAACGAGTTACGAGCAGACATTGAGGTGCAGCTGAGTTCAGGCCGACGTCGAACCTTACAGAAGCCGGCGTTAGCGTCCTTGTTGGGGACAACATGCACAATGACATCGCTGTTACCGGCGACTTTGCTGGTTCTGGGAAGCGATACATTGTCGCCGCACGCTCAGGCCGGCGACGCAGGTGGGACCATGGGCATTGACTACCACCAACAACACAATTACAGAGGTATCGTACGCGGAATTGGGTACAGAGGATGAACCCGTCACGCTCACTATTATTGGAAATTCGACTGAATATACTCTGGGTTATGCAGAGGGAAACTCGCCTTCACTGCCCTCCTCACGTTCGATAGCGTGTCCCTTTCCGTCCGCCTGCTGGGTAAGCGATGTCCTTTACTTGATTAGAACTGAAGAGCTTACAAACTCTCAGAAATTTCTTCTTTACCGGCGCGTCATTTGCCATTTACAACACTGGAACAGGCATGCCGACCCTCGCGCCAGCCGACTTTAAGTATTGGAAGCAAGACTGATCTTGTACGTAGAAATGTGCAAATTGATTTCATGAAATTCGTGAAAAAGCGAACATGACAAACATAACGGGTCGTAGCAGTTTGAACTTCACAGCGTACAAATATCGGAATGGGCCAATCTAGACGTTCTCCTTGCCTCTCCCATAATCTTCGTAGGACGCCTTTCGATAGGCTTCTTGCTCACAGGCA